>VDFB02371266.1:0-114633 GCA_007258455.2 Sequoia sempervirens
AGTCTCTGCTTCAGGTTCTGTTCAATATAACTGACTTTGACTGACAAACTATTGACAAAAACTCCATGCTTGATATTGCCCAAAACTGTGTTTTACAACATTTTAACAAGGTTTAGACTTTTTAATGCAAAATGCCTTGATGAAGCAAAAAATTTGGTTTGGGTACAACAGAGTTACAAGAGGCAAATCAGCCACCACGAAGAGAGTTTGTTGGCCAGAGTGTCAACACACCTACTAGAGATAATCAGCAGGAAGAAGATGAGGAAACTGCTACAAATACACACTTCCAGAACGAGCTTGAGGCTGCTCTAGAGGATGATACAGTTACAGGACAGGAGGCGCAAGTTTCAGGAGATACTCAGCCCTTCGAAGCCAATGAGCCCTCCAAGATGAAGTTAGAGAAGAAGTTCGTGAAGAAGCAAGGGACGAGCAGCCATTTGTTATACAGTAGGTAGTACCAGATTGGCTCAGAGATAGGATGAGGAGGAGCCCCAGTGAAAAGTTGATCCAGCAGTAGAGATGGAAGAATTCTTGAGTAGAATCAGTGCACCTCCAACAAAGAAGAGAGCTAGGAAATTTTCGAAGATTTCAACTGATGAGGATGGCTCTCACACCCTTCATGTGGCTATGCCAAGGGTCGAGTGTGATCGGGATAAGGCTGTACCAAAAATTATATGATCACCATCTTGGAGTTAGGTCGCCCCACAGGAGCACAGATAATTGAGGTGTGATAAATCCTATCAGGCACTCAAGGATAGATTGCTCAAGACTGAAGGCAAATACAAGAAATTGAAGAAAGAGCATAAGACTTTGATAGGCTACGTGCAGCATTTATCTCGTCCTTGCGGGCAGGAGAATCCAGCAATTGAGCTTCCAGCCGAGTTGTCTAGAGAATCAATTAGTGGCTTGGAAGATTTGAGAAGGATGGCATAGGAGGAAGATAAGTGGGTTGCAATTGTTCGTGCCGAGACAGAAAAGTTTATGCAAGATCTTGCTCATGCTTACCAGCAGGCTTCTGGCATTATGGCACGATTGGAGGCAGTTGATCATGCTTGGGGTGATGCTCATATCTATCAGAGCAAGGTTATTTAGCGATTGGAGGCTTTGATGCATACTCCATTGCAGATGTTGATTGATGGAGAGAGTGATTAGGAGAATGTGGTATGATTTTGTTGCATTTGGTACTTTCTTGTTAATCATAGATTAAGTAGATTCTTAAGTCACGGCAGGCCGGTTCGGCTAGAGTCGAAGGCTATGATAAGCTGTATTGATAGTTCATGAATTTATGAGGCTATCTTTGCTGAGGCATTCCTAATGGTGACATTGATGAAAGCGAGGAGTAACTTGCCACCTTTCTTTGAGAGGGTGAAGACTTTGTTGCCGAGCGCGACTGAGAACACCTCAACTTTCTCCGATATTATTTAGAATACTCAAGATGCTTTAAACGGAGGAAAGTCTTTAGCCTTATCTCTCTCGCGGCATAGGCCGGCGGTGATTCACGATGCTGTTGGAGTTTCGCTCGATCACACATCCGCTATCTCGATTGAGGGAAGTTGAAGTTGTGTGTAGGCCAGAATTAGTTGATTTAGTAGCCAGAAGGAGAGCGAGAAATACCTTTTTGGATGATGACGCCGCAAGACTAATTGGCCAGGCATTAGTACTTTGCTATTTGGGGAGTGAGTGGGAATCTTTTCATTCATTTATTGTACCACTCCCTATTCTAGCAGTTTTTAGGGTTAGGGCTGATGTGGCTTAATCTGAGCCATTCATTTGATTGTGATATGAGCCGTCCATTGGACTTGGCCAGCTATATAAAGGGGCATCCCCCCTCATTTGTATATCATTAGATTAGAGATCAAAGACTAGAGCAGAGAGACTGATAGTTGTAATAGCTTAGCATAGTTTGTTAGCATAGCTTAGTTTAAAGGAGAACGAAAGTTTTCCCTTGAAAACTTTCTAAGAGATTGTTGTGAAAACTATCATAATAAAAAGAAGCTTTCATTGATGGTGAATTCGTCTTTGTTATGAGCAGCTAGCAAGATTTCTTCATCCCTTCCACTTCAAGTAGCTTAGATTAGAGTAATTTTCATTTTCATGCAAGTAAATATTAGTCGTGGATTGTGGTATTTAATAAAGGCAGCTTCATTTTAATCCATGCCACTAGCAGCTTTGTCATGTCCCCTTCTAGTTGACATCTCTCAGAGCACAGGATTAGCCTATTATGCGACCCTCGTAGGCTGATGGGATGGATAGAGGGCCCTGACGGAGCTTGACTTGGCTTCAGTTGTCAGTATTTTATCAGTTGGCTTTCGTTCGGGCTCATTCGGACACTTTTAGCCTGAGTTGCTATTTTTAGCAGTATTTGGCACTCAGCGAGGGACCCCTGCTATTTTTAACAATGTGGATTGATCACGTGCATAATCACTTCCTTATTCGTCAGCTTCAGACGGCTCGTGCATCGGGTAAATATTGAGAGAGATATTAATATTTAATTGATTTAATTAAATATTAATTATTGGAGCTTATAATATAAAGTTATAATATTTCAAATATTATAACTTAAGTGATTTTGGCTGAAGGGGTCACCCAACATGGGAAGGGGCCATTTTAATTATATTTTTATAATTAAAATTTGATCAGAGACTATTGAAAAATTAAATAAGAAGTCGAATTATTTTAATGATCCCTATCTTTAAGGAATTCGCACTTTTCAAGAAATATAAGGTTTTGCATTAAAAGTTGAGCTCATTATGTTATTGAGTTATTGAAAATTGATCAAGTCTTGACCAGAGCACGGAAGCCAAGGGTTTCAGTCTCAGAGCATTGGGGAACGAGCCATCTCTAGTGAAAGCAATTCAGAGGTTGTGAAATATCTTCCGATTTATTGCCAGGCAGAGGGATTTCTTCATTCAGAAGAAATTACAGAGCATCACAGACAGGAAATATTCAGGGTTTATGATTAGCAATTTATCCAGAAGAGTTATTCCATTGAGGCGCATATTCATTCAAGATTTGGAGACTCAGAGAAGAGCCGTACCCTTTTTATTTGTTATTTGCTATTGTTTCAAGGCCGTACTGTTCTGTACCTGGCCGTACCATCATTGGAAAGGGCGTACCTTCAAGATCAAGCCAAACGCCTTCCGTCTCTTCAGTCTGTCACCACTAACAGGGGCGCCTATGTATCTGGCATTGTTTTGGAGCGTCTGACGGAGGGAGAAAGGGTTATTCATGGCTGCTGCATCAGATCAAGGGTACTCTTCATCTTGCTGCAAATACCAGGTTTTTATTAAAATAATGCTGTTTCCTTTGTTGCATGTTATCGGGTCTCTATTGTAATAAGTCCAGAAGTTCAATAAATGATTCGCCTTCAGTAGATCTTGTATTTCCATCAATATTGATACTGTAGCATTTTATATTGAATTTATTATTCAATTCTTGCAAAATCGCATTCTTTATCATTCATGCAAAAACCACAAAAAATCCAAAATACATCAAAAACAAGCAAAAATAGTCAGAATCGAAAAACAGGGGAAACTAGGGTTTCTACAGTGGTATCAGGGCTAAATCCTGCCATCCTGAGGGTTTAGCAGTCTTATGCAGCCACAACAGATTGGGTCTCACAGTATTACACACGCAGACGAGTCTTGATTGACAGGCAACAGAGTTTGAACAGGTAGCTGGGAAACATGGTTGACAGGAATGACAGGACTGACGGGGCAGAGATACCTCATAACAACAGAGATCAGGACGATGCAGAGGTGTTACATGCTCTCAGAGACTTACGAGCAGGTCAACGGCAGTCTAATGATGTATTACAGCAGTTGACAGTAGCACTTCAGAGATTGGGTACTCCGAGGAGACTGTCACCACATCGTGACGATGAGAGGAGAGAAGCAGGATCTCGCAGAGCACCTAGGACGGCTTCACGGACAGCAGATAGGCCTACCAGGCCTACTTTTGTGAGACAGGAGGCCGATGAGGTTATGGCAGGTGAGGAGCATGAGGAGTTGTTCATGGATACGCTTATGGCAGTGAACGAGGAGTGGGAGTTGGTACCACCTGAGGTCCGAGAGAGGATTACTTTTGACCGATTTATCACTCAAAGGAGAGAACATAACAGGTGTCGACAGGATTGGAGACCTAGACACCAGAATCATGACCTGAAACATGCTACGAACAGGCTCACACTAGCGATGTTCGATGGTAGTGGCAAGATGACAGCACAGGCATGGATTAGTAAGTTAGATACATTCCTCACATTGCGTCTGATGGCGGAGAGAGATGCAATCAGGTATGCGACACTACATCTGGAGGGAGTAGCTTACGACTGGTGGCACCACGAGATGGTGACGTTACAGCATGACCGGATCACATCCTATCAGGAGTTTGTTGACAAGTTGGTGGAGCGGTTTGACAGGAAGGATCCAGAATCCTACTTCAGAGACTTGGCTCAGCTGAGACAGAGTGGCAGCTTGGAGTCCTATATTGGTGACTTTCAGAGGTTATCAGTTATGGTTCCGAACATTTCTGAGAGGCGATTGGTAGTGCTTTTCATGGAGGGACTGACAAAGCCTTTGAGAGGTTGGATCAAAGCCTTTGATCCTCCTTCATTACAGGAAGCGATGAGGAAAGCACGAAGCATGGAGTTGGCAGCACCATCCAGTAGATTCAACTCCAGGAATAATTCATCTTTCAGGGACAATAAGGGCTTCAACAAAAACAGAGAGAAGTCTGATTTTAGCAAAGAGAAATCAGATTTTAAGAATGATTCAAAAGGTAAATCAGCAGCACCACCTTTGGATCGAGAGGCTCTTAATGATCTACGCAGAAAGAAGCTTTGCTTCTACTGCAAAGGTCCCTATGACGCCAATCACGATTGTCTGTTGAGGCCTAAGGGCAAGGAAAATCGAGTGATGTGGGCATACTATGAGGATTCGGAATTAGAAAATTCCGAACAGCAGGAGAGTTCTGAGGAGTCAGAGTCAGAGGCTTCAAAGCCTAGGGCAGAGATAGAGCCAGAGCTTCAGATAAAGGAGGCACGCTTATCTAGCATTCAGCAGGAGGGCTCATTCAGGATTCGTGGAGTGTTAGCAGAACAGAGGGTCATTACCCTTCTTGATACAGGAGCTACACACAATTTCATCGATGCTAGGTTTGTTGAGAAACGCGAACTCATCACTGAGGAGTTTGAAGGGATTAGAGTTAAGGTGGCCGACGGGTACACTCTTAGGTGTGAACGCATGATTAAGGATCTCCCCTTACACTTGAACAATTATGAGTTCAAGGCTGATTACTATGTAGTTAACATGGGAGATATTGATTTGGTCTTGGGCATGAAGTGGCTTCATTCACTTGAGGAAGTCACTCTTCATCTTAAGGACATGGAGATCCGTTTTGATGTTGATGGGAAGACACATCCTAAAGGAAATTCGGGACAGCAACATCAAAACAATTTCTTTTCGTCGGATGGAGAGGCTCATGCGACACGACATGGTAGAGTGGGCTGCCGAGTGCACATTGGCACCTATACAGGAGGGACAGCAGAAGACTGAATATCATCCCGACATACAGCAATTGAGAATCAAGCATGATAAGGTATTCAGTGATATTCCACCAGGGAGACCTCCAGACAAGGGCATTGAGCATATTATTGAGCTTGACGAGGGCGCTAAGCCGGTTATGATTATGCCCTACAGACATCCCAAGCGGTTGAAAGATGAGATCGAGAAAACGATCAAGGAGTTACTTGCTATGGGTCACATTCAACCTAGCAAATCATCATTCACTTCTTCAGTTGTTTTGGTAAAGAAGGATGGCACCTTACGCATGTGCATTGACTACAGAGTCCTGAATAAGAGGACTATCAAAAACAGGTATCCAATACCTCGTATAGACGAGCTCCACGGTGCATGTTACTTCACTAAAATCGACTTAAGGTCAAGGTATCATCAGATCAGGGTTCGTGAGCAGGACATCGAGAAGACTGCCTTCCGTTGTCATTGTGGGCATTTCGAGTTTGTAATGATGCCATTTGGGCTCACTAATGCGCCAGCTACATTTCAGTCCACGATGAACAGGGTTTTTCATTCATTGCTGAGGAGATTTGTGTTGGTCTTCGATGATATCCTTATTTACAGCAGGACTTGGCAGGAGCATTTGGCTCACCTGGAGACCGTGTTGAGCATTCTAGAGAGGGAGTCCTTGTACGCCAAGGAATCCAAGTGTGATTTGGGGATGACCGAATTGTTATATTTAGGTCATATTATCAGTGCAGATGGAGTGCGGATGGATCTTGAAAAGATCCGCGCTATTATTGACTGGCCTACACCGGCAAACCTTACACAGTTACGGGGATTTCTAGGTTTGTGTGGGTTTTACGGCAGATTCGTGAATGGTTATTCACGACATGCAGCCCCTATGACAGATTTACTGAAGAAGGGTGCATTTTGTTGGACTCCTGAGGCACAGGAATGTTTTGTGAGGTTTAAGGAGTTGATGACTACATGCCCTGTATTGGCACTACCCGACTTTTCGAAGCCTTTTGAGCTTCAGTGCGATGCATCAGGTGAGGGCATTGGGGCGGTGCTTATGCAGGACAAGCACCCTATTGTGTACGAGAGTCGAAAGCTCAGAGGATCAGAGAGACTCTACAACATTTATGATAAGGAGATGCTCGCTATCATGCATGCCTTGGCAAAATTTTGGCAATATCTTGTTGGCAGCAAATTTTGCATCAAAACTGACCATAACAGTTTGAGACACTTCTTAGGGCAGCGAGATCTCAATGATCGTCAGCAGAAGTGGGTCAGTAAATTGCAGGCATATGACTTTGATATCTCTTATATCAAAGGTACACAGAACGTAGTAGCTGATGCTCTTTCACGTAGGCCTTATTTGAGCTCTATGGTTCACATTTCAAAGGATTGGAGGCATATGATTGTGGCAGAGTATGCCAAGGATTCTTGGGCCTCCAGCATTGTTGAGGGATCAACAATTGATACCAGGTACACACTTGTGAATGACTTGATCATTTACAAGAACAGGATTTATTTGATCCCAGGTTCAAAGGTGAAGAACATTATCTTGCGAGCCTTTCATGATGTACCGACTGCAGGACATCCCGAGTATTTCAAAACCTACAGACAGATTCGGGAGAGATTCACATGGAAGGGACTTAAGGCAGATGTTCTTCAATACGTGCGTGAGTGCCCTGTTTGTCAGCAGAACAAGCAAGAGAACATGTGCCCGGCAGGTTTATTGCAGCCACTTCCGATTCCTGACGGGAAGTGGGAATGCCTGTCGATGGATTTCATTACGGGCTTGCCTAAAGTCCAGGGGCGAGATTGCATATATGTGGTTGTGGATCGGCTGACGAAGTATGCCCACTTCTTTCCGATTACCACTACCTACACAGCTACACAGGTAGCAGAGGTCTTTTTCCGTGAGGTATTCAGATTACATGGGTTGCCTCGGAACGTCATTGAAGCGTGAGATAGTGGGTTCTTAGTCACTTGTGAGGAGGTGTGGAGACTCACATTGGGACCCGAGAGCTTACACCAAGCACCAGTTACCACCCACAGACCGATGGGCAGACGGAGATAGTGAATAAATGGGTGGAGGGTTACCTCAGGAATTATATTGCGGGGCAGCAGAAGGCGTGGGTCAAATGGATTCATTTGTGTGAGTATTGTTATAACTCGACATTCCATATGACCATTCAGATGTCACCTTTCATGGCGTTGTACGGTTATGAGGCGCCGAGTTTTCTGGATTTGCTACTGAGCGACAGTAGAGTGCCGAGTGTAGGAGGTTAGTTGCAGGAGAGTCAGGATACTATGAGGGCTCTTAAGGAAAATATTGCCAAGGCACAAAATCAGCAAAAGCGATGCGTAGATCCCGGAAGAGGGCCGGAGGCATTTTTTGAGGTGGGTGACATGGTTTATCTCATGCTGCAGCCCTAAAGTCCCGATCCACTCTTAGGAAGAGTGGAGTGAGAAAAGCTTAAGCGATAATACGGTCCTTCGGGATCCTGAAGTTGGAGGTGTGCTGAGCGAGCTTCGGCGAGGGTACACAATGTTTTCATATCAAATACCAAGAAGGCGTTGTAGATACTTGGTATACTGGGTTTCTACCTCCTTAGATGATGAGGGAAAGTTGATTTTAGTACACGAGAGTCCATCACGGAGTCTGAGAGAGAGCAGGTTGCGTGGGACTATAAGGGAATATTTAGTGAAATGGAGATTTACTGTGGAGGATGCTACATGGGAATGGTCGTACTGACATCAGGAGTTGAGATTGCTTGAGGACAAGCAATTTCGGGAGAAGCGGAACTATCATATTCCCCTTCTAGGTTGACGCTATCTCGAACACAGGGATTAGCCTATTATCTCGACCCTCGTGGTAGTGGGATGGGTGGGGAACCATGACCGAGACTTAGCTTAGCCAGTTGTATGATGTATTTTATGGGTTAGCTTCGTTCGAGGGCTCATTGGGTTGCGCACTTTGAGTTGCTATTTTTAGCAGTATTTGGCACTCAGCGAGGGACCCCTGCTATTTTTAGCAATGTGGATTGATCACGTGCAGAATCACTTCCTTATTCGTCAGCTTCAGACGGCTCGTGCATCGAGTAAATATTGAGAGAGATATTAATATTTAATTGATTTAATTAAATATTAATTATTGGAGCTTATAATATAAAGTTATAATATTTCAAATATTATAACTTAAGTGATTTTGGCTGAAGGGGTCACCCAACATGGGAAGGGGCCATTTTAATTATATTTTTATAATTAAAATTTGATCAGAGACTATTGAAAAATTAAATAAGAAGAAGTCGAATTATTTTAATGATCCCTATCTTTAAGGAATTCGCACTTTTCAAGAAATATAAGGTTTTGCATTAAAAGTTGAGCTCATTATGTTATTGAGTTATTGAAAATTGATCAAGTCTTGACCAGAGCACGGAAGCCAAGGGTTTCAGTCTCAGAGCATTGGGGAACGAGCCATCTCCAGTGAAAGCAATTCAGAGGTTGTGAAATATCTTCCGATTTATTGCCAGGCAGAGGGATTTCTTCATTCAGAAGAAATTACAGAGCATCACAGACAGGAAATATTCAGGGTTTATGATTAGCAATTTATCCAGAAGAGTTATTCCATTGAGGCGCATATTCATTCAAGATTTGGAGACTCAGAGAAGAGCCGTACCCTTTTTATTTGTTATTTGCTATTGTTTCAAGGCCGTACTGTTCTGTACCTGGCCGTACCATCATTGGAAAGGGCGTACCTTCAAGATCAAGCCAAACGCCTTCCATCTCTTCAGTCTGTCACCACTAACAGGGGCGCCTATGTATCTAGCATTGTTTTGGAGCGTCTGACGGTGGGAGAAAGGGTTATTCATTGCTGCTGCATCAGATCAAGGGTACTCTTCATCTTGCTGCAAATACCAGGTTTTTATTAAAATAATGTTGTTTCCTTTGTTGCATGTTATCGGGTCTCTATTGTAATAAGTCCAGAAGTTCAATAAATGATTCGCCTTCAGTAGATCTTGTATTTCCATCAATATTGATACTGTAGCATTTTATATTGAATTTATTATTCAATTCTTGCAAAATCGCATTCTTTATCATTCATGCAAAAACCACAAAAAATCCAAAATACATCAAAAACAAGCAAAAACAGTCAGAATCGAAAAACAGGGGAAACTAGGGTTTCTACAAGCTTGCTGACGGCAAGTTTTCCTTGTGTGGTCAACTGGAAAACTTTACAAGCTTAACTTCGGTTATGATTCACGTCTTGACATGCATCGTCTTGATGGTGTCTTTATGTTGAATTGTGACTTGAACATTCGTTGCCGCTCCTCGAAGATTGCACCGACTTTGTATGAGTTGTCCAATGTGAGGTGAAGCAAAGTCTGGTTGAACTTTGTTGAGATTGATCCCACGTCCCACTTTAGGATAGAATTTAGATCATCCAAAACCCTGCATTTATTTAAATTCAATACATTCCCGGTTAGTTTTAGGAAAATTCATACCTCACCGCCAAATCATTCGTCTCACGAAAATCCCCTTCCAATCATTAACCTGCTGTCAACTGCAAATATTCTAAACAATTGTGCAAGTACCCTCATGTAAAACAGCAAATCACAACAAACCAACTGAGGATATTCCGACCAACTGAGGATATTCCATTGCATTATCGGAACCTTGAAGTTGAACGTACAATCTTTCTTGCCATCTTAGCATACGGAATACTTTGATCAAGAGAGAATGGAGTAGCCTTCGGATACTTTGTTCTGCTAATTGGTGTGGTCACAAAAATCACATCAACACCACTCTTCCCATCTCAGCCACAAGAATTGTTTGAACAATGGGGATTGGATTTTATCAGGCCACTGAAGGTTAGACAACTACACCAATGCAGATACATAGTCATCGCCATAGAATACTTAACGAAGTGGGCAGAGGCTTGGGAACTGCCAAATAACACTGCACTAAGTACAGCGAGGTTCTTGTATGAGCAAATTGTCACAAGGTATGGAATCCCAATCCAAATCACTAGCGAAAGAGGGGGCCAATTCGTCAATCATGTCATTCGACTGATGACGATGAAGTTCAAAATTTTGCACAACTTTTCCAACCCGTACTACCCAAGGGTGAACGGTCAGGCAGAACCGACCAACAACGTACTTGTCTCTGTCATCCACAAGTCGTGCGGCATCGAGGAGGAAAATGGGGAAGCAAAGCTACCGGTCGTACTATGGGCATACCGTACGACCTATAAGGTAACCACTAGCCACACGCCAGTCCAGCTCATATACAGTCAGGAAGTAGTAGTGTCAGTGGAATATATGGTGCCAAGCTTACAAATTGCAATGGAGAACAGACTTGGTGATACAGAGAGCTTGAAGGAAAGATTGTTTGAGTTGAACAAGTTGGACGAACAAGTGCTTGCATAGTAGGCGACAGATGTACTGCAGAAAAGGAGAAAATTCCGGCACGACAAATACCTCCGGCAAGAAAACTTCTAGCCGAAGCAGTTAGTCCTTAAAAATAACGGTCGTAACGAACTGAAACTAGGTAATTTTATAACAAGGTGGTTGGGGCCATTTAGAATGTCATGTCCCTGAATTGGAGGTATCATGATTTAATTAATTTAATAAAGTGACTAAATAAAATAATAAATCATAGTCACTTAAGAGATTAAAATATTTTTTTATTCTAGAAGCCTCTTGGAGGTGAATGAGAATTCTTTATAAGGAGCTGATTGCAAGCCATTTGATCATGTCTAGAATTATTTCTATTTCTCATACCTACGTGGTAAAAGTTGAGGCTTGCATTGCTTGATGGTTTGAAGACTCTAGACTACTAGGTTCGATTGTGAAAGATCAATTGTGAAAGATCAACCCTAGCTGGAAATTGTGGAGGAATCCATCCAAGGTTTCTACAGGTGCTTCATTGGAGACATTTAACAGCTTGAATGCTAGATTGCCTGAGGGTTTGAAGACTCTAAGGTACCGGTTTCGATTGTGAAATATCAATCCTAGTTGGAGTTGAGAGAAGGAGATATTTCAATCTTCTTCATTGTGCAAATTTTGTGGCCCTTAGCCAAATTTGGAATTGCTGAAAGGATCGATTATTTTGAGTATTCGGTTTAAGGAGATCATTTCCACAATTTGTGAAGATTGAAGAAATCGTCATTTTCAGTTGAGATTCATTTTGAAAATTGATTTAACTCTTGGATAAATCGTGGCATCATTGGTATTGCATTCTATCTTTCAAGGCTATGAATAATATTGAAGGACTATTTGGTATTGAGGGTGTTGGGAGCTCTCAGCTTGCTAGCTTAGATACAACCAAAATAAAAAGAAGACAAATGAAAGACGCCACCTGGACAGTATAGTGTTTTCATTAAGATATATCAAACCTTCAAATATTTGAGATTATTGGATGCAGGACAAACAGAGAAGAAGACGCCGCTACAGGACAGAGCATGTGTGAATAAAAAGACAATTAAGCTGCTCACAATGCAAAATCGATTTGTTTTCTAAAGGAGTTGACAACTCAAGAAGAAGCGTATTAACATTCAGATAAGAACAAAATAGAAGAAGAAAAGAACGGCGGATAAGACAAATCGAATATTGGAGGGAGGTCATCATACTACTTGAAGAGGTCGATAGATATTCTTGAGGTGAGAAATTTATACTTTGGTTGGAGTCTATCAGCCGCCAGTGTTAGGAAGGCGTTTTGGATTTATATCAAGTTATTTGGAGCTATCGATTCTTTCTCCAATTCGTTGGTTATATCAAGTGCTTATTATTTCAGAAAAGACAAAATATTCGATATAATACAAACTGAGGTTATCGTGGACTGCCTGTGTGAAGACGTCATAAAGAGGAAACGACATCTCAGCTAGCACTTCAATCCAGCATGATTACCGTCTAGGTTCCTTCTACTGCATCGGCATACTTGTCATTATAGTTGAGATAGAATCACAGTAGTCTCAGTCTTAAAGCATTGTCATTTGAGTTCCATCGAACTTGAATATCTGCATTGTAAATTTCTGTAATTGCATTTTGATTCAATGATATTAGAAGTCTCAAGTTCAGTAGTTCTATAATTGCATTTTTGGGTCCTGGAATCCCAGCTATCATTGTAATAGCTTTATATCTGCATTTCACTTTCAAGTCTGAGTTACATCAAACATTAAGAGATCAGTTGTAGGCAACATTGTCATATCTGTAATCAGACTGAAGTTTGCAATCAGACTGTAGCTTCATCATTGCAATTTCAAAGAATGAAGTATTCTTGTTAAATGTTTTTCAGAAGGACACATAGCTGTAATTGAACATATGCATGTATTTTCAGATATATTATATCTTAGAGAATCGGGAATACTTTTGCACTACATTTGTAATCATTGATAAGTATATTGGAAGGCATTCTTTGCATCTTGAACTTCATATAAACTCAAAACAACAAGGACGAAGACACTCATCTGTTGGACAGAGGTTGCTTATTAACTGTTTGACGAAATTCCTCAAGCACCAAAACAGAAAATTTAGAGCAGATTCAGCAAGAGTCATTACATAGAATTCACCAGGTTGGGGAAAACAGAGCAATCAGACAAGAGAGATTAGACGACACTATACTGAAAGATCCTATCAACGGGTCTAAGTTGAAAATATACCAGGAAAGAAGAGAAGAACCAATGCAAATCAATATGCTCGGATATGCAACAAAGGAGAATTGGCCTATACAAAGGGATGAAGCCATGGAAGAACAAGACTGGGGTATAGGTGGCAGCCAATATGTTGCAAAGGAAGACTGGGCTGCACCTGTCAGAGAAAAGTTCATGGAGGAAAGACTTGGGAGAAAAAGAGTAGAAGGCATTGCAATGCCCTAGGTACACAAACATTTGATAAACACTCTGTTTGAAACGCCCACCCTCGGGTGACGAGTGTGGGGTCACTGGAAATACCAGGCCCCATACGAAGGAATAAGGAGGGGATACTTAACCAAAGAGCTAGACGAGGAAGCCTAGAGGGAGAAAGAAGAGCGGGTTGCAAAAGAAAGGAGGGAACGAGAACAAAGAAAAAGTGATGAAGAAGAATCGTGGGGCAACAAGGAATGGAATGTGTATGCAAAAACGGTTGGACCGTGCCTCAAAACAATCATAATGATAGAAGAGACTTTCATTTCTACTATTGATGGATACAGAGATGATCTACTCAAGTACATGAGAGAAAACAGGAGGAAGATGCCAAAGGTGGTGATGACGGATGAACTACGGCGAGTTGTGCCAAACCCAATCGAACCACTGACGGTGGATGGCGAGAATATTACATGGTACTAACAATACGATGGACAGTATGTCGACAGGAGCTTCAAAGGTATAGGACCTGCTCCTTTGGTAGATAAATGGTTTGATTTGAAATTTTTGGGTACTTGTTGTGAAGAGGAATGCTATAAACGGCCTCCATTCACGTTCAAATGGCATTACACGTTTGAGCTAAGAGTTCGAAAAGGTGATGAAATCAAAGGGGTGAAAAGAAAAAATGGAGAGGAGAGAGAAAATGACAAGGAAAATTGTAAAAACCAAAAAATGCATAGAGGAGAGTTGAAAATTAAAAAATAGAAAAAAAGGAAAAGTGGAGAAAAGTGGAAAAAATATAGTAGAGGAATTAAAAAATTCAAAATAAAAATTAAAAAAGTGATAGACTTGGAAAACATTAAAAAAGGAGAAAAAGGAGAAAAAAATTAAAGTGAAGAATGGAGAAAACATTAAAATAAAAGTGAAAAAATTAAAAGTGAGGAAATTAAAAATTAAAGTCCCAATACCATCGCCGACTTGGGCAGCCAAAATAAAAATTAAAAAAACATTATGCCTAAAAAAGGTCGTACAACCTAGCAAAGCCGTACCGGAAAAGGGTTGGTGAAAGGAGGAAAGAGTAAGGTTACCATCGCACAGCAAAAGATCACCATTAGGCATGGTAAGGAAGAAAGAAGCGATCTAGGGAGAAAAAGGAAAAACCACCATAAGGCATAGTACCAGAATTGTTGTACGACCCAGATGTTTGCACATACAGATAGGAAAGGGGAAAATTACTGAAGGGAAGATCACGCACAAGAGAAGGCTCATACAAGAATCCATTGGCAATTAAAACCAAAAAAAAGGCATCATACGGCATCCGTACGGACGAAAAATTGCAAGCCATTCTAGCAGCATACGACATTCGTACGGACGATGGGTCACAATCCATTCCAACATCGTACGGTAGCAAGGAGGAACGCCAAAATTTTCCATCTTACGGCCAGAATTCTCCATCGTACAACATTCAAAAGGGCAAAGATTCTCCAGCATACGACAATCAGAAAGGCAAATATATTCCATCGTACAGGCCATTCAAGCCATTCAAAACGTGATTCCCAACTTCATATGGTGTTTGCAGATCGTATAGAATTTGACAGGCTCAAAACCATATGGCATAAGCATAGGAACCTTATACCAAAAAACTAAGACCAAGTACAGACAGGTCGTACAGATAGCACAAGCTAATTAAAAACCTAAGAAATCACGACCGTTGCAGTAACCATTTGGTGCCAGTGCCAAGAAGAATTATAATTAATTTGCATCGGAATCATTGTTAGAAAGAACCTTCAAATATGGATAAAGGGAAAAAAGTAGTGTCATACAAGCCAAAAATTGCATTGGCTAAAAAGAAGATGAACACAAACACGGGAGTTGATGCCATGACTTGAGAGAGTCTCACCGACAATGAGTGCAAACAATGGTAGATGAGCACGCAAGATGACCACGTCCTCAAAGACTCCACTCAAACACGCTCAAGTGGACAAGGCTATCCTATTTTCTTTTTTCAACACTCGGGAGTTTGAGCCCTACCTGAAAGCAATGGTGGAAAACTACTATTGGCATTCACACAAGTTGGTACTGGAGTATAGGGGATGCACAGTCACAGTATCGTACTGGACACAAGATTTTGAGAGGGTGTTCAACATTCCGGCAATAGGAGCAGGAGTCAATAAACCTAGCAAGATGACACAACAGCAAAAGGAGGCAATTGTGAGGAGATTCTGTAGAAGTGACCTAACCCTACAGGAAAAAGATAGTATCTGGAATGCAGGCAATCAAGGACTGCACAAGAATTTCCTTGCTACACCAAAATGGAAGTGTCTCTTGGATTTGATGAAATGTAGGTTGACAGGGGCCAGTCGAGCATCAGATGTAGTGATCTAGATGGTCGACTACATAGTGGGACTCAACATGGGCAAAGTGTACAACTGGTCACCGCTACTTTCAGAGAGGATCAAGGAGTTCTTGGCGCAGACGCACAAGGCATTCTACATGACACAACATGCAATAGCATTGTTTCTCAATGCCATTCATACACAGGTTTCGACAAATAGGTAGGGACGGTTGCAACCATTGACATGCGTGGACCCAAGGTTGCCTATTGCATTCTATTGGACGGAACTAAATATCAACCAGGGAGGAGAAGAATCCTCACAACCAAGAAGAAAAAGGAAGCAAAGGGAGGTGTCAATAGAAAAAGAAGCATCTGCCGAGAGTGAGGAAGAAGACGAGGAGCCAATTGACCTAACTTCTTCGAAATCAGCCACTAGTTCACCAATGGAGGAGGAAGCGTCATTGGTAGGGGACGTAGAGACTGACACCAAGGAGGTGGTTGCAGTACCATCCCTTTGACCAGCAACATTCATCCTTCTAGCACCGCCAGTTTCTACTACAGTAGAAAGTACACCGCTAGTTAGTTGGACTCACAGTACACCTCCAATTGCAGTGGGAAGTACACCATCAGTTGGAGTCACAGTGCCAGCATCAATGCCAGTGATAGTGTCGACAACAGCCACAGCATTGGTGCCAGCCACAGCGTCGGTGCCAACAACAGTCACAACATCGGCGCCTATGACACTGTCGGTGCTGCCAGTCACAGCCTCGACGTTAATCACAACAGCGGCAAAAGAGGAAGGGACAAAGGGGGACGAGGTGTTGGATGCCTGGTTGGGGGAGATGGGTGCACCAACAGCCACCCCTCCGCCATCGCCAGGAATCACTCATGAGCCACCACATGAGCCCTTAGAGAAGGAGGCCACTCATCAGGAGCAACTCTCTCAGCAGAGTGCTCAGCCAAATACACAGGAGAGTACATAGCAGCCACAGCCAAGCACACAGCCCCAACCGAGCACGCAACCAAGTGGGCAATCAAGTGGGCAACCAAGTGGGCAATCAAGTGGGCAGCCAAAGGGCGCACGGCCACAAGCACAGTTTGGATGAATTATCTTCGTAGTCTTGACACCTTCAGAGTCGGGCCACTTCGTTGCATGGCCAGTGGCACGAGTCACACAACCACCCTCCTCACCATAACAACCAACCCAGAGAGCCGAGCGTAGATGAGTCGAAGGGACCCTTTCAATTGACCCCTCCAAACTCGCACAATCCCCTTAGCTCTGTGCATACGTACTTGATAGAGTTGCAAGGGATGGGGAGGTACATGTAGCAGGTGCAAGAGGTTGGCCAACAGCTGATCGTAGGGTGGGATCCTCTGGTGGCATAGGAAGCCAAGAGGATTCTAGCATTTATGCAGCATGGGTGTGAGGGGGAGTTCTTCCAATGCCTGACATCCAAGGGATGGCCGGATGTAGAGACCAAGGAGATGTTGCTGAGTGGCAGCCAACCCAATGTCCGACAACAAGTAGACACGGGCAGATACTCATGGCACATCACAACATGGAGCAGTAGTACAGAGATATTTTTCTACGATGGCACTGCCAGACATTCACCATGGAAGAGGCCACGGAGACTAGAGATAGAGCCTTAGCCCAGGCAGCCAGCAGCAAGACAAAGTTGGCGGAGCAGATCTGCAAATCACAAGAGCAATTGGCTCAAGTGATGGTTGTCGAGCGAGCTCTCGTGGAGAAGTTGGCTGAGGAGTGAGTATTAGCTAAGAAAGATCGCTAGTTGGGGGAGAAGGATGGATTACTGGCAGAGAAGGATACATAGATGGCCAAGGTGTGGCGAATCTTAGCCAAGAAGGACGACCACCTATAGGAGAAGGGAAAGGAGTTGGATGGCAATAGGAAGGAGCTCGAGAAGGCGAAGACCAAACTGGCTGAGGCAATCTAGATGGTGAAGCTTGCATGGGAGAGGCAGCTGGCAACGAACCAAATGTTGCAACACCTCTAGCAACAACAGTCGACGAAAACCCCTTCATCATCTGTACATCCAGGGGCACCTTCTCACCCTCCCTCTTCTTAATTTCCCTTTCTATTCCCCATTTTTGTTTTCTGTTGTCTGGAAGATGACTTATTGTGTTGGGGGGATGATGTAGTCGGTCATAGTCGTAGTCGGTCATAGTCATAGTCGGCCAACAGCCGTAGCAGTAGTTGATCATAGTCAGCCGTAGTTGGTTGTTATTAAATAAAACTATAGTCAAATAGAAAATAACTCATACACTTGATATCACATGTTGTTTCAGGAAACTAAGTCCCAATTAGTGATTTGGTTGTTATGAAGCATTGCGACGATTGGTTTCTCAATCACCACTAGTGACTATATGTACTTGGGTCTATTGTAATCGGGATATCTATGCTATTATTTTGGTGGCATTATGCTATTGCACTTCTTGTTAATTGATGAATAAATGCAACATCTATTTTGTGCACTATGTGTTCGTGAATGATTTTTATACATGTTCTATGTTCTGTAAGTTTCATTCGTTTACTCTTGTAGTGTGTTAAAGTTATCCCAATGAGTAAACACATACAATACCTATGATGGTGGCCACCCACTAGATTCTTTTGCCTAGCACCATAAAAATGAGTTTGTAGCTACACAGCTACTTTTTCTTTTATACCCCATTAAGCGATTCAAATTTAGGTTTATATTGTAGCTAAGAGGCTCATAAGGGGCTCTAAGTTCTCATTTTACTATTTCATTTCATTCTAGCCATATGCTCCAGCAAACAATAATGTCATAGGGTATGATGCCAATTGTACATGTGCTGACCCCACCTTACTCTTTAACCATGATTTAATTAAGTCCTTTGGTTCATTTGATGTCAAACAATTGCTTGTGTTCATTCCCCATACACACAATTAAAAAACAGATATTTCGTTGTTTCCTCTTATCTCTCATGCATGGTATGCCTAAGGATGGGCCCATCCATCCCTTTTTCATAAAGTATGCCAGTTGTCAGTGTTTTTCAAACAGGCCAGATGAATGCTTTTTGTTTGGCCTAGATGTATTATTCCAAGGCTTCTGCCATGTGTCTAGCATCCTCCTTTTGTAGTAATTTAGAAGCTGCTTGTGTTATGCATTAACTTGTTTAGTTTGATGTCCATCTCATAGTCTCTTGGTCTTCAAGGAATAGAACTTGTCCATATATTTTTTTCATGAATTCTGCTACTGTTGTGGTATGTCTAGATTCATAATATTTAGGCAGCTCATAATTCCGTTTTATCAGTATTGTGTCTGGTTGGTCCTGCATCATACAGTCTTTTACTTGCCTTGTCCCTTTTCCTTCCATTTCTCTCTATAGTGCTTGATAGATTGAATTACCACCAAGCCTTTTGTACTGGTCCATTTATCAATCTAGAGACCTGTTGTTTTGGCATGCATGAGTTCCCAAAATAGACTTCACATAAGTTGATGAATTATTTTGTTTATATGCTTCAATATTGCAGACCTTTTTCTTTGGTAAGTAAAAAGCAGGGGTTTTTGAGGGTGACTCCCCTTTTACGCCCATGCCTCAACTCCCTCACCCTCCTCACACTGCCCTACCTCCCATACAAACAAATCTGGGCAGAAAAATAGACTTCCAAAAAGAACATTTCTACAATGGTAGCTTAAAGATTGGCAAAGGAATGCCCAATCATGATAGTTTGTAGCTATTACTATATTAGAATGAGATATATCATCTACTTCAGGAAAACCATGAATAATGTATCCAGAGCAAGAATGTGTGAGACCTATGCAAACCATCTCACTAACATGCAAGTAGTGAGTCCAAAGAACCTGCCCCAATCTTCAAAAGTTCAGTGTGCAGTCCTCCATCAACAGCTATACCCAAGCATAGATTTCAAATGATTAGCAATAAAGACATGGAAAGTTGTGGGTAGGAAGGGCTGAGGAGGGAAGAAGTGGCCAAATTTTTTTTCCCTGTGATATCATAAGGAGTAGAATTGTGGGTAAGCCAAGCTCATGGATACATATTAAATATGTAGAAACCCTAGTTTCCCCCTGATACTGATTCTGACTGAGTTTTTAGGTTTTTCTGACATTTTTGGTTTTTTTTGCAATTTTTGAGTTTTTGATGCAATAAATGAAAGGTACGGCTTTGCTAGAAAATAATGATAAATTCTATAAAATTGCTAGATGGACAATATGCGTAGAAAATACAAGATAGAATGAAGGCGTTTCCTTTATTTGCTCAACTGGAAACAATACAATAAGATCTTGAAGCATGCAATAAAAGAATAACAATTTTTATTGAGAAAAAACCTGGTAACCAGCAAGCTGAAGAAGGTACAGATTTGTACGGCTGCAATGAATAAGTACTTCTCCTCTGGTTTAATGATTGCAAACAAGTCCAGACCTTTAGGCGCCTCCACTGCTGAAGACATAAGTCCAAGATGTAAGGCGTTTTGCCCTCCTTGAAGAATACGCCTCAAAAAGGATGGTGTTGTGACCTTTTTCACACATCGCCCCATTCAAATGGGGACCCCCTAATTTTTGCTCCATTCTGGTCTTCTTGGCTTTGGTTTTTGTGTCTCTCTCTCTCCGTCTGTCTCTTTTCCATGGTCTGCTTCCTGGGGACGTTCCCGTCTGCAAACTTCAACGTGAAATTGGCCAAGTCTGAAAATTAGGGTTTGAGTCTTTCCAACCAATTTGAAGTCAAACGAGGTGAATAACTTGAGATTTGAGCTTAACGTTCTTGTCAGTACGCTTCCAGCAGGCTCTCAGCAAAAATTTATCAGATTCCGAGGTACTTACTATTTTTAGTAAGTGTGAGATTACAGGCGATTCGTCAACATTTTTGAGATTCCGACAGTCACACCACACTCAGAGTATATCAGACTGCTTGCATGCCAAATTTGAGCGAAAACGGACGACTTACTATTTTAAGCAGTCCGGCCAGGGGCAATTCGAGTCACGGGAATCACGAGTTCTTCTTTACATGTCTGCACTTCCTTCTGAGTTTTTGAGACCTTGGCGATGATATAACATGCAAAGGCTGACCACTTCGGGATTCGATATACGAGGGCTATTTTAGGGTTGCATGCCGAGGGTTTCTTTTGCATGTCGGGTGATTCTGATGGGTTTGAGCCATAATGGTACTTGACATGCAAGCGAGGATTCTCGCACCGAGTGGGAACACTTTATTTTTAGCAGTGTGTCAGCCACTTCCCAGTTGATTCGAGCCCGATCGCGGTCTTTGCGAAGCAGACAAGCGGAGATCTTTTTGATCGCATCTGCAATGCAAATTAAGTCCAACCCGGGAGCCTAAAATAGTAAAACTTCGGAATCTTGAAGTCGGTGTAAACCACCTTGTCCGGCGATCCTTGAGCTATCTGTGAAATTTAAGTCAAGCGGAGCACTTACTATTTATAGTAAGTCAAATTGAAACATGCTATTAAAATCAGAGCATCGTCATTAGTCGGCAGTAAGGTCACGTGGTGAGGATCGTCTCATTCAAATTTCAACTCGATCGGAGCATGGGAGCTATCAAAAACATGAGGTTACTATTTATAGTAAGCCACCTCCGGAAACAGGCTAAAAATGGCAGGGTAACTAAAAGTGGCAGTGTCGACAGAACAACAGGATCATAGGGATGCAGTGTGCGAAATTTCAAGTCGTTCCAAGCTTCAGAGATGCAAAATCAAGAAAACTTACTATAAATAGCAGGGCACTTAAGCTGGCGAAAAACAAAGAAATTTGTCTAAGTCTGAAGTTTCATCCAGTTGCTATGGCAAAATGCGCCCAGCTAGTAAGGAGGCATAAAAATTTTTTCTAAGTGTGAGTTCATCCTTCACATAGGGCAAAATGCGCCCAAGGCACAAGTGGTCAATGAAAGTCAACTCTTTTCATCCTGAAGGCATGCCTAAATGCGCCCAGCTCAAAGAGACATCAAGAAAAAAATTCTGAGGCAAGCGGTTCGTCCTGCTCAGGGGTCAAAATGCGCCCAAGTTGGTGAGGTGGAGCTTGAAAAATTTTCTAAGGAAAAGTTTCATCCACTTGCCTAGGTGAAATGCGCCCAGCTCAGGGTTGATAGCAAAAAAATTTTTAAGGCATGAAGTTTATCCTTCACCCTTGCCTAAATTCGCCCATACTTCAACTCTCATCCACCTCCACTGGCAAAATGCGCCCAAGGAGAAGGAGGGAAGTTGTGAAAGTTTCTAAGTAAAATTCGTCCTTCTCCACACCTCAAATGCGCCCCATGCAAGCATAAGCTGGATAAAGTCAAACTAGTCAAATGTTTTCATCCTCCTCAAGGGCCAAAATGCGCCCAAATGCATGCAAGTGAAGACAAAAAAATAGAAGCTGAAAAGTCACAAGGAAAGGCATTAGAAAGTTATCCTCCTCCACATAAGAAATGCGCCCAAATAAGGGCAAGTAAAGACAAAAACAAGATGGGGAATATTCCAAGGTGGTCAAAGGCGTTAAAGACTTCATCCTCTTGTATATGCAAAATGCGCCCATCCTCCTCTATATCTCAAATGCGCCCAAAGTTGAGATGTGAAAGGTGAATAAAGGTAGTAAATAGGGTAAAAGGTGGGTGAAAATTCTCTTCTAGGCGTGGTGAGGTTGATAAGTATGCTAGGCGTGAATTTTAAATATCCTCTTCTAAATGCGCCAAGTACAAGATGATAGTGTTAATATGCTTGGCGTTGAAAATGCCAAGGTGGTGGATGTTGGAAAAGTTTTAAGGCGTGTGAAGTGTGAAGATAAAATGCTAGGCGCCTAAAGTTGAAAAGTGTTGGAGAATTTCCTAAGAGGAGAGGTTTAATATGCTAGGCGTGGTGAAGTGATGCGTGTTGGAAAATATTTTAAGATGATGGAAATAAATTGTTAAGGCGTAATTTTAAAATTCTTCTAAGTATGCTAGGCGCCTAAGATGATTTTAAAATTTCTCTAGGGCGTTGGATGAAATTGCCTTGTAAGTGTGGAATGAAATACAAATGGTGAGTGCAAAATCAAGTGTGCCAGGTGTGAATAAAAATTTTCTAAGTGGAGTTGATATTTTCACAGGCTAGTTGATCGAATTGGATATGAAATTTTCTAAGGCAAAATTTTCGAAATGATTCAAAAATTTCTAAGGCACAAAATATTTTCTCCCTTAGAAAAATGCTTAAGTCTGGAGCGGTGATGGAATTTTTCTTGAAACACAGATGAGTCGCCTGAGGTGAAGTCGGTGAATGCCAGCTGCACGGGTTGATAAAAAAAAATTCCAAGTCAGAGCAAAATTCTCAGAGGGGATCAAAGAACGAGAATAAATTTGATGAGAGAATATTTTCTAAGGTTCAAAATTCAAGAAAATTAAATGAACCCGTTCGTTGGGTACCCATGAATTCGATACGTTCTGGAGAAATTTTCTTCTGGGTATCGAAGATTGCCGATGAGGAGTTGATTTTAAGGTCTTCCGCAGCTTGTCGAGGATTCTGGGATGAAGATTTTAAGTGGGCATCAGGTTGATGAATTTCCTAAGGGAAATTTGAAAAACTTTCTAAGGCAAGTGTGAAGAAAATGTATTTTCAAGGTGAAATTCTCCAGACGATGAATTTGAGAGAAACTGCCTAGGTGAATTTGCTTCAATCCTTCGTGAAGATAGTTTTCTTGAGCCAGAAATGAATAAAATCGAGGTTATCAGAACTCCAGCAGGTGAAATGAATTTCTTGAAGATGCAGTTGAAGATGACACGCCCTTGAAGAGGATGGATTGGAAATTTGTCTAAGGCATGAACTTGAACACAAAGTTGGCGATGAGCGCTTGAAAATTGGAGTGCTAGAATCAGGTAAGTAAGTTGAATTTATATTATGAAATGATCTGATCCCCTTCTCCTTGCTTGTTTTGCAGGAGGAATGTCGAGGCCAAACGATGATGACTTAGTGTGATGACTTGAAGTGGAAGCACGATGAAGATGAGTTTCAATCTCGAAGGAGGAAAAGTTGCAAGAAAATGGCTAAGTGTTGAAGAAACATTTTCAAGGCTCAAGATGAAAAGAAGATGAAGACCCTCAAGTGGAAGAAATCAAAGAACAACGCCAAGAAAGAAGATCAAGAATAGTGTGAACGCATCTACAAACGGAATCTTCTAGAAAGATGATGGTGGACATTATGGCGCATTTATTACCCCTCTCCTTTGTGGCGGTTTTTAGGGCAATATTATTTAGGGCTGAGGTGGCACGATTCTGGCCACTCTATTGATTGTAACCCTAGCCGTCTTTTGGGACTTGGCTAGCTATAAAAGGGGGAGTCCCCCTCATTTATCATCAGATTAGAATTAGATATACATTGAGTAGTAGACATTGAGAGAGTATTAACATTAGAGCTAGATAGTGTAGCATTGTAGAGCATTTTTGCATCATTTGGAGAAGAAAGAAAGTTTTCCCTTTGAAAACTTTTGAGGAGATTGTTGTGTAACACATTTTGTGATAATAGATCTTTTCATTGATGATGGAATTCGTCTTGTCATGAAATGCTAGCAAGGTTTCTTCTTCCTTTCGTATCCAAGTAGCTTAAATTCATGCAAGTAGCTTACTTTGGTGTGTGGTGTTTTATTGATAGCTTGGCTTTATTCCATACCACTAGCGGCTTGTTGATGATAAGTACGCCTTGTGGTCAACTGGACATTACATTGAGTTTAACTTCGGTTGTGGTTTACATACTTATATGCGTCGTTCTGATGGTGTATGTATGTTAAATTATAACTTGAACATCTTTTGCTTTCCCTTGAAGATTGCACCGATTTTACTGAGGCTGTCCGACGTGAGGCTAGGTGAAATCTGGTTGAAGTCTATAAAACAAAGCTCCACATACCCTGCATTTAGAATAGAACATAAACTTCTTAGGCCCTACACCCTTTTAAAATTCAGTTCATTTCGGTTAGAATTAGGAAACTTGCGCTCACCGCCAAATCATTTGAATCACACGAAAAGCCCTTAGTCCTACTCTTGTTTGTTAGCGGCGAACAATTGTGTAAGTCCCCTTGACATACCAACAAATCACATCAAGCCAAACTGAGCCTACGCGCACTCAAGGAACCTTGAGTTGAAAGCATGATCTTTCGCAATCTTAGCATCTTTGAATACTTTGTTCAAGAGAGGATAGGGCATCCATTGGGAGACTTTATTACGTATTTAGTGCGTCTCAAAAACCACGTCAACAGATGGTACGGCCCTAGTACAGGTACGGCCAGGTACAGCAGCATTTATGATTTGTACGGCCTCCTCAAATTAGTGTCTAAGTCTCTGTAAATGGTACGCCCAGGTAAATGGATGCTTTCTGGATGATAGAATATGCTGAAGCTCTGTAAATGAATTAACTCTGAAGATCAATGATTTCCTCTGAGTGAGGAAACCTCTGCTGGCAATAGATCAAGTGATATTTCACACCCTCTGAATTGCTTTCCGATGGAGATGGCTCGTTCCCCAAGGAATTCGAGTTTCAAACCCTAAGGTTCTGTGCTCAGATCAATTTGATCAGTTTCTCAAATTCAATAATCTCATAATGGCACAATTACCAATGCAAAACCCTTTATCTCCTCAAAAGTGCGATTTCCACCATAATAGGGTTTTAATTAAAATATTCACTTTTTAATTCTTTTAATTCTTCCATAGTCTCCGTGAAATATTTTAATAATAATTTAAATGCCAAATTGGCCCCTTTCCTGATGATGGGCGACCCCTTAATGAAATCACTTAAGTTATAATTTAATATTATAACTTTATATTATAATCATCAATAATTAATATTTAATTAATATAATTAAATATTAATATCTTCCTCGTTACTTATCCGATGACCGATCCGTCTGATGCTGACGAACTCTGAAGTGATTCCGAATATTGCCAAAGCCACACTGCTAAAAATAGCAGGGGTCCCACACTGCCTGCCAGGAACTGCTAAAAATAGCAATTCTGCAAAAAGTCTCCGATTGAGCCCAAACGAAAGACTACTGATCAAACTCTGCTAACTGAAGCTGAGCCAAGCTCCGAAGTGACCCTCTATCCAGTCTATCAGCCTACGAGGGTCGTGTGATCGGCCAATCCTGTACTCTGAGAGATGTCACTGAGAAGGGGACATGACAAAATATCAAAGGATAGTTTTTTTCTAGGTGAGTGGGGCAACATGGGAACAGGAGTGTGCACCAAAAAGTAAACTGATACATGAAAGGAATTAATAATTCATGATCCTTTATTAGTAAAATAAAAATCTAAACCAAAATAGTGGCTCGAAGCCTGATCCCAGCATTTCAATAAAGCTTGTTTCTTTCATGGTACAAAACCAAAATGCTTTAAATATGATAGAAACAATAGTTTTAAATTTGAAAACCATTCAGAATTCAGCAATGCCAGTATTCATGATGGTACCACATGACTGTTAGTTTAATAGAAAAACAAGTTTATTTTTAAATTCAAAATATTATAGTATGATCTCCAGATATTTTACCTTTTGAGATGCAAGAATGTCTGCTCTTTTGCGACAGAGTACACATCTGCAAATGCAAGGATCAAACTTGATTGTCTAATCAGACCTACTATCAAAAAGTATAGATGGTTTCTCATAGTGTAGAAATTTTCTGAAACAAGCATCCAGCAAGATTTTCAATACAGTAAAGAAACATAGATAACAATAACAACTGAGATTTCACACATAATATGATCACCCAAAATGACGAGCAAAACCCACTACAGCCTTGCGTTCTTTCCATAGATCTGTTACGCGAACCACATTTCCACTTAAATCAAATACTTCAGCCATTGCTAGTGAACTCTCCACGTCTTCAGATGATACATCTGGCATTGCTCCTGTAATATGTAAAAGAGAAATCATTATTCCATGCTATTCCATCCAATCTAATGAGTGTAAGAGCTTCACTTTTTACCCTTTGGAGTTTGGAGTTGAGCAGAATTCATTGTCTCAACAACAATAGAACTATACCAAGAATTGTTAAGATGCATAATGAGAGTAAAACAAGAACTAAAAGAAGAAAGAAATGATAATAATGTCCAGGAATGAGCAAAATAATTCAATAGAACTTGAAATCACAAGAAGCTACAATAGAAACTGGAAGTTCTAAAAGAAACTCCAACAACCAAAAATGTAACTAAAAAATAAAACAATGAAAGATCCTTATTGAGGGGGATGAACCTTGTTTATTGGCAGAAATGCACGATAGACAATCAAGAATCATAGGGGCGATTCCTCTCTTGAAAGGAGATTTGTAATCTCCCCAAGGTCTCTGGGTTGTTCATTCTCAGCTTTGTAGGATGACTTAGGGAAGATGAAATGTTGTTTTAACAAGGGGCTTGCTGGGAATCTCTTCAGTTTTGCTTGCAAGTCAAGTTAAACTCAGTTTGAGGGGTAGCTGCAGGGTTACAAAGCATATTACATGGACAATGAATTGCAAAGCATACATGAATCACTTGCAGCAAAATAAACTATATTCTATTATAATTTATAACTATTGATAATGATAAAAAAAAGAGAGTAGGGTGAGAGGGATAGACCCTGAGGTTCCAAGGAGAAACATTGTTCTACCAGAAGAATAAACAACCAGTTAACCAAGCTCTTTCCCATTTTGCAGTTGCACAACTGAAATAGTAATCGGTGCTATCTTCAAATGAAATTTCAATCATAAGAGATCAAGACCATCATACACCATTAGGAGAGTTTGTGCACCAGAAATTGACAAGATTCTGTTGTACCCAAACCAATTTTTTTTTGCTTAATTAAGGCATTTTGCTTAAAAGAGTCTAAACTTTGCTAAAATGATGTCAAAATACTGTTTTTGGGCAAGTCAAGTATGGACTTTGGTCAATGTCATGTCAAGGAAAAATTTCCCCCGTTGTTTGATGAACACTTGGTTCATGCAGGACTAGAAAGTTGCAATGGCATTTGTCAAGCCAAATGGCATGACTCAAAATTCATTGTGCTCATAGTGGCACCAAAAGGTTGTCTTGTGGATGCCTTCTTCTCGGATGCAGATTTTATGATAGCCTGATCTTAGGTCTGTTTTTGAAAAATAGACCACTCCATCAATCTCATCTATCAACTTGTTGATCCTAGTAATTGGATGATGATTTTTTATAGTCTTCTTGTTTAAAGCTTTGTAGTCAATGGACATTCTCATTGTGTCATCTTTCTTCTTTACAAGGACTACAAAAGAGGCAAAAGGACTCAAACTAGGCCTAATGTGCCCCATGTCCAAAACCTCCTTCATTGATCTTTCAATTTCCTCCTTATTCCTTTTGGGATGGTGATAAGGAGTTGTAATAATAGACTTAGCACCCTCCTCCAACTCAATAACATGTTCAAAACCTCTGTCAGGTGCTCTCCCTAAAGGAATTGTCACTTACAATGTTGTTGTGCTTGTTCAAGGTATCCTACACATCTACATGATGTTCTTTGTAGAAACCCTAGTTTCCCTGAAATCTCTGTGTCTGATTGTTTTTAAGTTTTTCTGAAGGTTTTCGGGTTTTTGAACGTTTTTGAGATTTTTGATGCAATAAATGAAAGGTACGACTTTTGCAATAAATTGATAGAAATTCTAAATAAATTCAAATAGCTCTGGAAATGAGGAAATATGGACGCCATTATCTTTATTTGATCTTCTCTAATGATTACAAGAATACCCAGATACATGCAACAATAAAAACAATGAATTTGCAATATTTTAAGAACCTGGTATTTGCTGCAACTGAAGGTACAGAAATGTACGGCTGAGATTAATAATGCTCTCCTCCCTCAAAACGTTGATTCCAGATGATTCCCTGGTGGTTGGCACCTCCAATGAAAGAAGTTTGAAGTAGATCTCAAAGGCGTTTCTCAAAGATGAACAAACATGTGTTTTTGAACAGGTACGGCCTGTCAAGAAGGTACAGCTGCAACAATAATAAATGCAAAAAGGTATGTGTCACATGTCTGAACCTTTGGAAGTGGTTTGGTACGCCCTGGCAGATGATCCCAGAAGATAGAAGCTGAAGGTGTTGGCTCTGGAGACCATAGTGTAGCCTTCTTAAATAGTACGGCCAAGTACACAGCTGGTACGGCCTGTTTCTACACAGCAGCAATGAACATCTAGTACGGCTCCTGTAAATCTCTCAAGATCTCTGTGAAAAGTACGCTCTGGTGAATGGATATACTCTGGCTCAGCCCCTGACAAGATCTCTGGAGATGAATAAGTCTGTGAGATGCAACTTGATGAAGGTACGGCCCTGGTACAGAAGTACGGCCCTGCTGCATGCATTTATGATTTGTACGGCCCTTCTCAGAACTCTCCAAATTCTCAAGAATATGCGTCTTTGTGAATAGAAGGTATTCTGAATGATTAAATATGATGAAGCTCTGCAAAAACAGTAATCTCTGATGTCTGTATCGACTGTGATGCTCTGTAATTTCTCCTGAATGAAGAAATTTCTCAACTGGCAATAAATCAGATGTTATTTCACATCCTCTGAACTGCTTCGAAGGAGATGGCTCGTTCTCCGACGATTTCGAGATGAAACCCTAAAGTCTCAGTGCTCTGGCAAAACTTGATCAATTCCTGTTTCTCAAAAATGTCATAATGGCTCATTTACCAATGCAAAACCCCTTTATTGCACAAAAGTGCGATTTCCTTAATAATAGGGAAATTTAATATATTTCAACTTTTAATTCTTTTATTTGCAAAAGTCTCAGGCAAATATTAAATTATAAATTTAATATGCGAAATGGCCCCTTTCCTGATGTTGGGCGCACCCCTCAAAGCAGATGACTTAAGTTATAATTTTAAATTATAACTTTATATTATAAACATTAAATAATTAATATTTAATCAATATAATTAAATATTAATATCTTCCTCATAAATCATCCGATTACCGATCCGTCTGATGCTGACGAACTCAGAAGTGATTCCGGATGCTGCCAATCTCAAACTGCTAAAAATAGCAGTGGTCCCACTCTGCCTGCCAGGAACTGCTAAAAATAGCAATTCTGCAAAAGGTCTCCGAATGAGCCCGAACGAAAGCCAATCAATCAAAACTGCCAATCAGACGCTGAGCCAAGCGCCGAAACGACCCTCTAACCACTCAGTCAGCCGACGAGGGTCTCATGATAGGCCAACCTCACGTTTACTGATGCTCGCCAAAAACGGGGACATGACAGTCCGCCCTCCCTAAAATTGCTTGACCCCAAGCAATCTCAACTGCAAACAAACTCCTCGGAAGGCCCCAAAAGAAAACTGTGTAATGTCCCACACATCTCGAACTATCTCCTGTAGCGGCATCAAACTCAACTGCGCAATCAATGCCTGGATCCCAAACCCAGCGTAAGAGTCTGTCGTGACGGTCCTCCTCAGGCTGCCACTGCGCTCTACTGCCTCCAACCTCACCATGCTGAGAATAGTGAAGTAAATCACTGGGACCCACCCACAACTCGGTGCCAACACTGTCTCCACCGTGATCCCAATACAATATAAATCTACATCCATCCGTCATGCAGAGATAAAAGCTACTAGAAGCATCTACTATCCTGAATCTCTCCCTGTCTCTGCTAAACCCTCATGGATGTAATAACTGTCCGTGCCATCATGCCAACTAACACCATAGTCGCCCTGTAACCATGCACCTGTATGAAAAATCTGCAACATAGCCGTATCAAGCCCTGACGAATACATATCGACATGATAAATGACTGACTGCTGCCCCTGCAAGTAATACTCCGCAAACTGCTGAGTCAAGTACCTGCATCTGCTAATCCCATCTTGTGAAGATGGTAACTCTGCACACAATAAGGAAATACTCCCCTCAACTGAACCGAGAGAATCACCCTGTGCACAAGCATGGTGCATCGAATCATGTACAGGTGGATCAAAGACAAAACTGTAAGCACTCCTCACCGTGTACACCTCATTGAACTCCTCTGTGAGTTTGGTTTGGAATTGCGAGGCACTGCAACAATCCCAACCACTACGATCATCACCCAACTTAGAACTAATGTCAAGAGTACTATCGGCGTCCAACTCGAAGAGTGGGTTATCATAGATCACCCCACCATCAAATTCAAACAATGGATTGTTTACAAACTGCACAATCACGCTATCCTGATCGGAATCATCCATCTCTGAATCGCTGGAATAATAAACTGAGTTGTACTCCTGACTAGGCTCAACGAGCTGCCGACCATAGTCAACTGTATCAAATGAAAAGAGTGATTTGCTTCCGGGAGAGGGAAACAAATCAACACAAGTACCAATCTCCCAACTGGATGAGACTCTGAATATCTGCTGTGAAGATGGACAAGTATCAAGGGTTGTCACACAACTCTCCAGTGTATCAACAACCATGTCACAGGAACTATCAACGATCTGCCCTGCATCACCTATCGCGGGACTAGTCTCATGAGAACCAGGTGCAATGCGTGGCTCACTGCAACTCTCATCGAGTGCACTCATCCTATCTGTATCAACTGATCCTGTGACCGAGATGGAGGTAACCTCATCCTCAACATCTCCTACACTGCTATGAACCATGGGTGTATACTCCTCACCAACCACTGCCATGCAAGACTGCACGATGTCCAAAGGTGGTGAAGACTGTGCTAACCTCAACGCCACGGTAAGCCTCTCAATCTGTAACTGTGACTCCCGAAGAGCCAACTGGGTGCTCTGCAATGAATTCGCAGTCACCTCAAGCTCATGAGTGAGCTCATCGATCCGCTCCTCTTTTCCCCGCCATGCATCATAACAAAGGTAATCCCACTCGAGAAGGAAATCTCTGTCTGCTAGTAGTTTTAGATAGTTTTGTTTCATCGTTCCAATTGCTTCTCGGAGTGCATGTATCACTGCAAGGGAAAAACCTCTATCACTGTGCTCATCTGTCGAAGGACTCCTACTGTAGGTAGTCAACATCTGACGAGCAACGTCAAAATGCTCAAGGGCGGTAGTAATCATAGTGTCATCCACATGTAGTTGCCCAACCAAATGATGAGGATTCTGAAACTCACGACCCCCATACAAGATTTCCGGTTCACCATATGCACTATGATATGACGCTGATCCGTCATCACTCTCCTCATGATCTGCAGCATCGTGTGTGCTCTCAACCATGCACACCTCAACATCTAAGGTACTGCTGCTCTGTACCTCGAAGGATGGCTCAACTGGTACGGTAGAAGTTGCTGGTCTGACAGTATCCTCACACGCTTCTACTCCAACAGTGACTGCATGCTCATCCAACGCATGATCCTGGGATTCCGTGTCAACATACGAATCCTCTAGCTGGTTTTCAAAGGTCTGATCCGGAAAATCAGACTCGTCATAACATAAATCCTCAATACCAACTGCATCTGTAGTACCCAACTCTGGAATCTCTTCACGTGACGACTCCATAGAGTTACTTTGCACCTCTGAAACAGCTGTTATATCATGCTCACGCAAAGTTTCACCATCGCTGTTATAAAAATCAGAAGTGGCTTTTAGGGCAGAAATTTCTTGAGTCACCTCCTGCAAAGACGATGTAGGTAAGCCATTACCCGAAGTTGTGCTAGTGTGCTTATGGATCAAATAAGCACTTCGATCAAATTCATCACACAAATTTCTGCCTACTTCACAAGAGACTGAAGATATCAAATCACTCTCATGAAGAATTGTACAATCATCAGATGTAGATTCTCTATCTTTCCCAGGTGTAAACAACTCACGAGCTGTAGTGAGATATCTCTGTTTTTCGAACTCCGTCTTATGGCAAAGACTCGGGTGCACATCCACGTAACTCACGAAAGAAAGTTTCTCTTTAATCTTCTGAGGTAGATTGCTATACTCCCGAAACATGCTAATCACTTCTCCATCTGTGCTCTGCGGTGTCCTGTCAATGTTAATCCTCCCACTAATCTCAGGTGCTTCTAACTGCCACTCGTTGTTCGCTGCCCTGAGTGTGCCGGCGAACAAACCCTCATACCTTTCACCTGATATATCCTCAACGGGCTCCTGTCTCGTGAAGGTGGGCCTCGTAGGCCTATCCGCTGTCCGTGACACTGACCTAGGAGCTCTCCGCGAACCTGTAACACTTCTGTCATCGTCACGAGGTGGTGACGATCTCCTCGGAGTATCCAGTCTCTGAAGTGCAACTGCCACCTGCTGTAATACACCATTTGACCGTCGTTGACCTGCACTAAGTTCTCTGAGTGCATGCAAGACCTCCGCACGGTTCTGACCTCTGTTATTGTAAGGAGTCTCTGTTCTAAGATCAACTGTTCTATCAGCCCTGTAATACCTGTCAGTTCTGTCAGCCATGTTTCTCGGCTGCCAGATCGAACCCTGTTACCTGTCAACCAAAGCTCGCCTGTATAAATAATACCTGATAAAACCCTAACTGTTCCGGCTGCAGAAGACGGCTAAACCCTCAGGATGGCAGGATTTAGCTCTGATACCACTGTAGAAACCCTAGTTTCCCTGAAATCTCTGTCTGATTGTTTTTAAGTTTTTCTGAAGGTTTTCGGGTTTTTGAACGTTTTTGAGATTTTTGATGCAATAAATGAAAGGTACGACTTTTGCAATAAATTGATAGAAATTCTAAATAAATTCAAATAGCTCTGGAAATGAGGAAATATGGACGCCAGTATCTTTATTTGATCTTCTCTAATGATTACAAGAATACCCAGATACATGCAACAATAAAAACAATGAATTTGCAATATTTTAGGAACCTGGTATTTGCTGCAACTGAAGGTACAGAAATGTACGGCTGAGATTAATAATGCTCTCCTCCCTCAAAACGTTGATTCCAGATGATTCCCTGGTGGTTGGCACCTCCAATGAAAGAAGTTTGAAGTAGATCTCAAAGGCGTTTCTCAAAGATGAACAAACATGTGTTTTTGAACAGGTACGGCCTGTCAAGAAGGTACAGCTGCAACAATAATAAATGCAAAAAGGTATGTGTCACATGTCTGAACCTTTGGAAGTGGTTTGGTACGCCCTGGCAGATGATCCCAGAAGATAGAAGCTGAAGGTGTTGGCTCTGGAGACCATAGTGTAGCCTTCTTAAATAGTACGGCCAAGTACACAGCTGGTACGGCCTGTTTCTACACAGCAGCAATGAACATCTAGTACGGCTCCTGTAAATCTCTCAAGATCTCTGTGAAAAGTACGCTCTGGTGAATGGATATACTCTGGCTCAGCCCCTGACAAGATCTCTGGAGATGAATAAGTCTGTGAGATGCAACTTGATGAAGGTACGGCCCTGGTACAGAAGTACGGCCCTGCTGCATGCATTTATGATTTGTACGGCCCTTCTCAGAACTCTCCAGATTCTCAAGAATATGCGTCTTTGTGAATAGAAGGTATTCTGAATGATTAAATATGATGAAGCTCTGCAAAAACAGTAATCTCTGATGTCTGTATCGACTGTGATGCTCTGTAATTTCTCCTGAATGAAGAAATTTCTCAACTGGCAATAAATCAGATGTTATTTCACATCCTCTGAACTGCTTCGAAGGAGATGGCTCGTTCTCCGACGATTTCGAGATGAAACCCTAAAGTCTCAGTGCTCTGGCAAAACTTGATCAATTCCTGTTTCTCAAAAATGTCATAATGGCTCATTTACCAATGCAAAACCCCTTTATTGCACAAAAGTGCGATTTCCTTAATAATAGGGAAATTTAATATATTTCAACTCTTAATTCTTTTATTTGCAAAAGTCTCAGGCAAATATTAAATTATAAATTTAATATGCGAAATGGCCCCTTTCCTGATGTTGGGCGCACCCCTCAAAGCAGATGACTTAAGTTATAATTTTAAATTATAACTTTATATTATAAACATTAAATAATTAATATTTAATCAATATAATTAAATATTAATATCTTCCTCATAAATCATCCGATTACCGATCCGTCTGATGCTGACGAACTCAGAAGTGATTCCGGATGCTGCCAATCTCAAACTGCTAAAAATAGCAGTGGTCCCACTCTGCCTGCCAGGAACTGCTAAAAATAGCAATTCTGCAAAAGGTCTCCGAATGAGCCCGAACGAAAGCCAATCAATCAAAACTGCCAATCAGACGCTGAGCCAAGCGCCGAAACGACCCTCTAACCACTCAGTCAGCCGACGAGGGTCTCATGATAGGCCAACCTCACGTTTACTGATGCTCGCCAAAAACGGGGACATGACATTCTTTCTCTCCTTCAAGTGAATTTGTTATAGACACAAGGCACTATGCTGCCCAAGCTACTTGTCCATGCCAGAAAATTCCTTCCATTCTCTTTACAAATACAATTCTTGGCACTTTCTTTGTCATTCCACAAAGTACTACTTCCTTTCCTTTATATTGGAACATAAGTTCCATGGTTTGGAAGTTGTGTGATTCCCCCCAACAAATGTAGCCATTAAATTCCCAAGACCACATTTATGTCTCCTATGTTGACCACATATAAGTCATCCTTCATATTATATTCTCCCAAGGCAAGGTTTAATTGAGAGATATTTTTGGTACATTAGATAGAGAATCCATCAATGAACATCACATTAAATTCCTTGAAGTCTTCTATTTTGAGGCCTTGTTGCCACTAATCCTTCATTTATGAAGTTATGAGTTGCACCAATGTCAATGAGTACCATGACTCTCTCTCCCTTTAGAACCCCATGAATTCTAAAAGGATTGTACCCTCGAGTACCAAAAATTTTAGCAAGGGTGCTTCCTCAGATTTCTCCTTCCTCCTTGGGTCTGACTTCTTCAATATCCAACTCGGGATCATCTTCTTCACTCTATTGGTCAAGCTCTTTAGCTCTTGATTCATCTTCAAACACTAGCTCAATTTAGTGCACTTGTCCCTTTCCAAGACACTTATGTCCTAGTGACCAAGGATCTTTGCAAATGAAACATAGCTTCTTCCTTCTCAACTCATTCTTCGGCTCTATATCTTGCCTAGATGAGAAGATCTTGGGCTGATGTAGCTTCTTATGGAAACGCTTCCTTGGAGGGATAATCTTTTTCTGAAACATGTATCTTAGCATAGAAGTTTCCAATTCCAAGTCCCTCTTGATTGCTTCTTGTAAGAATGGTGGTTCAAATGTCTTTATCAATCCCCCAAGGGACTTAGTCAATCCCTCTATGAAGAACATTGTCAATCTCTACTTTGTAATATCAAGCACCTATACCAACAACTTTTGAAAGTTTGTTACATAGTTCTCCATTGACCCATACTGTTTGACCTAAGCCAATTCTTTGAAGTGTAGCTCAAGATCCTTTCTATCAAATCTCTCAATTAGTAGATTGCAGAACCCATTGTACGAGTTCATGGGTTGTAGCCTTGAGTGATCAATCCATGGTACCACCATTCATGTGTAGTACCCTCTAGATGCTATGTAGCAAATTTGATAGCCTCATCTTCAGTAATGGGTTTTAGGGTCAAGTACATGTCTAACTTTTATACCCATGCACGAATAGTGCATTTGTTGGACCCACCGTAGGTGGGAAGTGTCAACTTTCCCAAAGCATGTTGCACATCTCACTAGACCTACAATCTATGTTCAGTTCTAAAGCTATTCTTACTTGACTTCTTTAAATTTATGAAGATGGTACGGGACATCTCAGCCCGGATTTCCTCTAGTAGAGCTTGATATTCAACATAGCAAGCTATAATGTCATCAATAATTGGGCTCTAAGTGTTAGTTTCGGGAACCTCTTCCTCTCTACGAAGGAAAGTATGTTGGAATGGTCTAGCAGATATAATAAGGATAGTTCCCTAGCTGTTGGTGAGGGGTGACATTACAATTGTTAGCCTCAAAAGTGCTTCCTTCACCATTTTGTGGCCTAGGCATATTCATATTATTGTCCATCTTGCGCAACATTTGTGCCAACATATCTACCATCATATCAAACTTCATTTCTACTCAAGCCTCAAGGTTCTCTCCTACGTTAGATCTCTTTTCCTTTTCTACCATGATATTTTGTTCTGATTTTTTTGAGGAGTAGCTCTATTTTCTGATTTCTCTTTGGTAGTACCTAGCTACTCTATTGCTCGAATGCATACAAATTTTGCAATCCAAGGGATTAGCTATAGAAGACACAAGCTAGTACGTTCATCAGCTCTAATACCATTGTAATGTCCCAAGCTTAATTATTAAATAAAATCCTCAGTAAATATTTGGTATTTGGGACAATTAAGTTTTGGATTTAAATAGTTGGAGTAAAACTTACAAACCTAGAATACATACACTAATTTGCATTCATTGATACCCTAGATTCAAATCTGATTAAAAATATAAAATAGGTTGCAGAACCTTTCTTACATTCAAGGGAATGTAAAACATTACAAAATGTTGCTACAACAGCTTCAATGAGCTGTAGATCCAGCACATACATTAACAACCACCTACAAGTCAATCAAGCTCGACCCAACTGATAGTTGCCACCATGAAAGCTCCAAAATGATCTCTAAGTGAGATCATCCTCCAATCAAAGGGGCTTATCCTCTAATGCGCATGACCAAAAGGGTTTTTGTCCAATGATCCTTTGTAAATCTGAGGATTTTCATCCTCAAATTTGGGAATTTGAATACAAGTGCTCAAAATGGGGTTTCCAATCGGGTTTGTATATTTTTCATCATTATGCTTCTATGCCAACTCTAAATGTCAAAACCTACATTACAGTCTATGAACATTAAAAAGGTATGCAGATGTGGACACCCATACCTATCAGGCATCGTTTTTCCTTGAATTGTTTATGAAATCGCACCAACATGTGTAGAGCTATACTTGAAAGGCATGGGAATGAGATACTAGTGACCTAAAAAAGTCTTCAATAATAATGGCATGAGGTTCCCATGGGTTCAAACCTTAACTACTAAGGCTATTTTCTTTATCTTCACAGCTGGAAGTATACGTAGATCTACACCCTAAATATTAAATAATGTTTCTAGGCAGAAGGAAGACATTTCCTGGAAGTTACAACATCAAACTAATCGTTAATGGCATTTTGAGATGTGTTGGAGGTAGGTGAGGTGAATAGAGATAAATGGCGAGACTTTCAAACTTTGAAGGTTCAGGATGATCAAAAGCTGATACCATTGAGAAAAGTAGATGAAGGGAAGTCTAAACAAGTAGCCCCAATGGGAAAGGATAATGGAAAGTGTCGAGGATCAAGGATGACTCATATCTAGTACCATGTTTAAGGTAATCTCGCATCACTAACTCTGATAGGATATATTGCAAGAAGTTATCAAGTGTTGAAGATCGGAGATGCAAAAGAAGGAGCACTTAGGTAAAGGGATGAGTGAAAGTCCAACTCTAATGAGATGTATGGAGTTATCAACAGAATTTAGTAGTTGTGCACAATAAGAAATAGGTACCCAAGTAGAGGTAAGGCTGAAGGTCCCAACTCCAACAAGTAACTTGGTAGGAATATGGAGGCAAAAGTTGAAAGTCGGAAGTCGAGGATGACATGAGAAGGGTACCCAAGGAAAAGAAACTCCAACACTTCAACAGGGAATGAGAGAAAGGCATGATGGGAAGGACAAGTCCAAAATTTCGACACTAAAAGGGACTTGGGAAAAATTGGACTTAGATAGGAAGGCATGCTAGAACAAGGAGCTCTAAAGATCTAATGACTAACTGTAACAAACCACCCTCTTTTTTAAAAAAAATTGCAATATAGAAATGCATATGCAATGCCTCCACACTTTCTGATCACCTACATCTAAACCAGTGGTCGCAAATATGCTAATCTAAACCACCCACTTCATGTTGGTGTGAATGAGGTACTTTGCCTAAGTACACTTGAGAACCTATTCACACCTTGTTTCTTAAGCTTACTTAGATTTTTTTTCATTTTTGTCTCATTTCATAGGATTTAGACACATGGCATGCTCTTAGTATGTCTTTGGGTTTTATCCTTTCCTATATAGCAAGGTCATCACATTATATTGTAACATACTATATTTATTTGTTTTGTGACAATATAGCAATTTTTCATTGCATCTCTCTCATAAAAGGTTTTTTGGCTTTGCTAACAAATTATTTCTTCCATAAATTCAACATGATATTAAATCTTTGAATCAGCAAACCCCTTCTCATTTTTTGAGGGTTTTTGCTAAGAATTTTTATAGTGGAGCTCCTAGAGAAAACTGACCTCACCGTTGAGTTCATAAGGCCCAAAAGTCTATAAATCCTTACATAACACAATATGGTTTGATGACAAAAATGTTTTGAATATTTTTTAAGGGTCTTCCAAAGCTAAATATGTATAGTTGTATGGATACATACAATCCTAACACCATTGTTGCATAGAGAATCTGCATCAAAATTTGTGCCCTCCTACACTATCTTCTATCACCATTGCATAGGTCATAATTTTCTTTAATTCTTGCAAATACAACTACACATGAGCTAATGTCAACACTTGCATCATCCATCCTATGCCTAGTTAAGCAAGTGGACATGGGGGGCCAGCCCCTAGTCACACCTAGCCTAAAAGGGCTTAAGACCTACAACTATGCAGTGAGCATCTGTAATGTCCCCTTCTCATCAGTGATCAGATCAGTAGCTCATCAGCCTATTCCGAAGGCCCGTAGGCTTGTTGAGGTAAAATTATGGTTTCCATGTTCGGAGGTTCTATGGCTTTTTTAGGAGTTTAATATTTATAGTAAATTCTATTTCTGGCAGTATGCAGTTGTCAGTCTTTAGGTCTTCATTTTCAGTCGGAGCAATTAATGAATTCAAGTTTTGGCTTCTAAAAACTTTATATTGGTGAATTTCGTAAATAAAGGCATTAATGTTATAATTTGCAGTTGCCCCCTTGGCCTAGAGAAATAACTTCAAGTTGTTCTTAAAAAGTGGACTTGAAGGGGGATGCCTTCATAAAAGGAAGAATAAAATATTAATGAAGTCTTCAATGCCTTGGAAAGTGGACGCCTTTTTAATGAAGGAGTTAATATTTTAAAATAAAGTTATTATGTTGCCTTGCAAATGGAACACCATCTTGAGGAATTAAAGAATTTTGGAAATTTGAAGAGTTTCTTTTGTGTCTTTTGGTGCACCTTGAAGGGAATTCGAAGAGTCTTCTCCTTTTCTATAAAAGAGAGCATGGCTCCAGCTTTTGTTATCCATGAACTTTGCTACTATTATTCTGTCGGAATGACAATTGAATTATTGCTTCGAGGAATGCTTACCTCCTAGCCTCTCACCAATTTTGTGTTTGAAATACAACACCTAGTTGGTCATTTGCTGCTTCTCAAATTAGACTAGCAGATTGAGCTCAACAGTTGAAGATTTTGATGATATTTCCTGTTTTGAAGTTGCTGATATAGTCATGGCTGAAGGTCGATTTCACTTGCAGCTCTATTGGTGATTTTTATTTGAAGATGGGCGTTTGAGCAAATGATTCCTATGCCTTGGGCGACCCCATTCACAAGTTTGCAGATTTTTGTTTTGAGTTTCTGATTTTTAATGACAAAATCACCCTCAAGGAAGGTCGTACCATTCTAGAATGCCTTGGAATTCGTGCAAGAATTATATATTGAGTTTTGATGCTGTTTGGTGTTATGATTTTGGGCAACTACCTCCTAGAAGGCTTTTGCAAAAGACATCATTCGATTCGGAGGTATATTGAATGAGTTATGAATATTTTATTGGTTTCACAGTTGCTGGTTGACACTTTCAATTTGCTGATTATTGTTATCAGACTTTAAAATTTCTGATTTTTGACTCATGCTCAGCATTTAGAGAGATAATTATTTGTATGGGATCATCCAATACTCATGTGCTTTGAAGCTATTGTAATTTACATGTAATTTGCAGCTCTCTTTCGTTATTGTAATACTGTAAACAGTATTACTGTTCTAGTCCTTATTTGCTGCAATTATTTCTCATTTCTCACATTAAGTACCCCTAGATGGTTTACCGCCAGTGTGGATAATTGAATTCGTATCTCTCTTTGTACCCACTATCAAGTGGTGAATCCCCACTTTAAGTGGATGCCCGCCGCAGCGGAAGAATTAGTTAGTTCCACTTTCAATTAATTACTCCGTCATATGTTAGCACCTCGTCCTCACTAGGATCTTGAGTGCACATTCTTGACGTTGAGTTTTTTTTCAGTTTAGTTGCATTCTATTTCTATACCGAGTTGAATCCTAAGGATCCTCTGACCATATTCCTGCCCCTCTTAAATGTTTTTAGGGCGCATTCTTGGTTAGAGTTGCTTTGATGGTGTTTTGGATTTAGCACTAACGCTAAACAAGTTGGCCAGGTGTTGGTTGTGTTGTGTAAATTCCAACAAAAAAAATTGATCAGCATATTTCAGTGGTATCAGAGCAGAAGACCCTACCATCCTATGGCAGTTTGCAGTCAGTTGTCTGATGAGTGAAAGAGAGATTAGACCATTCACCAAAAGTCAGGCCAGAACTCAGCATCAGTTTCCACCTATTCCAGAGGCAGAGACATTTTCAGAAGCTTTAAGGGATCTTGGCAAAACAATGGAAGGTATAGAAAAATCAATTGAAGAAGTTGGTCAAACAATTGAAATAATGTTAGACAGTGTTAGGCAAGCTAATGAAGAAAGGGATAGAGTAGAGAAAAAGTTTGATGGAATGATCGACATAATGTCCCGATTATTGTCCAAGTTGGATCAACAAGCAGCACATAATGTCATTCAGCCCCAAAATAATCCGACTGGTGAAAGCAATGGAGTTAATGGGAATAATAGTAATGGCAGCCCTGAGGTGAATAGAAGAGATAGAATTGTGGGTCAGCATGCTGCAATTCCTAGTGGGCCCTCCTCTAGACCTCTTTTCCCTACTTTCACTCCAAGGGAAGAGTAATAACCGGTTGAAGCTGCACCAACTTTTGTTGATGATGCACGACAAGTTTACATGGAGTATGCTTCTTTACCTCTTGATTTGAGAGATGCCTGGACCTTTGATCAATACATGAATCAAAGGAGTCGGAGAAATGGAGGAAGGAATGATCAACATCCTCCTATGGTGCCTAGAAATGATTTTTACCAAGTTTTGGGAAAGATAACTTTGGAGCATTTTAATGGTAGTAATAAGTGTACAGCCAGAGCATGGGTGCAGAAATTGGATAACTATCTCTCTCTTAGACCAATGCCAGAAGAAGATGCAATTAAATTTGCCACGTTGCATTTGGATGGGATAGCTCACGAATGGTGGACTCATGGATTGGTCACTCTTGGCCATAATCTCATCCGCACCTATGATGAGTTTACTAACAAGCTGATTGAAAGATTTGATACCAAGAATCCTAAGTTGAGATTCAAAGAATTGGCACAGTTGAAGCAACAAGGATCTTTAGAAAACTATGTGGCTGATTTTCAAAGGTTATCAGTAATGGTGCCTAACATTACTGAGAGAAGACTTGTGGTTCTCTTTTCTGAAGGATTAATGGAGCCTTTGAAGGGATGGGTCAAAGCCTTCGATCCACCAACTTTAGATGAAGCCATCAAGAAAGCGAGGAGCATGGAGTTGGCAATCCCAAGGCCCAAGTTCCATTCAAAACCTTTCAGCCATAAGAAGGATAAAAAACATTCTTCAAATCTGCCAAAGAAGTTTCCACCAAAGATGTCAGAAGAGCTCAAAGACCAACATAGAAAAGATAGAGTTTGCTACACTTGCCGTGAACCTTGGGTTAAGAGTCACCGTTGCTATGGAAGAGGCAAAGCAAACCGAATGAAGGGCTATTCTGATTATGTATCAGAATCTGATTCGTCTAATCAACAATACGAATCAGCAAGTAGTGAAGGTGAAGAAGCTCCAGAAGAGAAGCCCGATGATGTTGGAGATGGTAGTGTTTTAGCACAACTATCAAGTTTTCAAAAAAATGAGTCCTTTCGGGTTCGTGGAGTGGTTGGATCTCAAAGAATAGTTGTTCTAATTGATACTGGAGCAACTCACAACTTCATTAATGAAGGATTGTGAAATATACCGAACCAATTTTTTCTTTTTTTTGCAATTACAAACAACATGCGCCCGTTAGGGTTAGCACTAAAAACCAAGCGAAGCAGAATTCAACTCTAACCAAGGATGTACACCAGGATCCCGAGATGGGCAAGGTGTTGGCATATGGTCAGAGGATCTCAATGCAATGCATGAACTGAATAACCCTAACCAAGAATGCGCCAGATGACGGCGTGCATATGGTCAGAGGATCCCTATCAACTACAATGCTAAAAGTAAACTCAACACCAAGTATGTGCTACCCAATCCAGAATGGAAATGAGGCGACCATATGGTGGAGATATAAAGAAATACAAATGCAACTTCAGAATATAAAATAGGCGGCAAGCCAACCTCTTCCACTTATCTAGCGGTATTACAATGAAATATAGAGAAGAAGCAAGATTGTTGACAGTACTACTGTTCAGCTTACAATAGTTAGAGAGTGTCTATCAACCACATAGAATAAGAAAGTCTATCACTGCTGTAATGAAGTATAATTGTCTCCTAGATGCTCACAATGACTTCTCACCCATACCCAACTCAAATAACTGATATTATGCAAACTGATATAACTGGACAAGGACTGAAATTCTGAACCAGCAACACAAAACCCTATTGAAGTGTTCACAACTCACTCAATTCTCAACCAAAAGACCCCAAACGAAATGCATTAGCTTCCTAAGACAATGGCGCCCAAGTAAGAACCAAGAAACAGACCTAAACCGCCGTATCTTTTTTTGCACGGATTTCAAGCAAGGACAGAATGGTACGGCCCTCAAGGAAGGGCGATTTCTTCCTATAAAATTCAGTTCTTCATCATAAAATCTGAAACTTGCCAAAACAGTTCGCCCTTGACAGAAAAATGCAATGGAACAATACCCATAAGGAGATAAAATTTATTTTCAAATCTGCAATTGAAACTCACTTACAGCCAAGATAATCAACAACTCCAGAAAATTACTAAAATGCAAGAAACAGAACTACATAAGCAAACCCAAGCTACAATGCAAACCTCACTACAAAATCCTTTGAATAACAAGCAAACTTCTCCACTAGATGCTATCTCTCAAGCACGAAGTCGAGCCAAGCTAGGAGGCACTCATTCCTCGAAGCAATCCCAGCACCATTTCGGCATCATAACAATACTTCAGACATAAGATAATGAAATGAAGACCCCAGGCTTCCTTTTATAATTTTGAGAAGACCCTCCAGAAGCTTCTAGAAGAGAAACCCTAATTTCAAATTTGAATTCACCTTTTTTCCCTCCAAGAGAAGGCGTCACTTTTTCAAGGCTTCATTTTTTACTTTATTTTAAAAACCATCACTTCATAAAATGGGCGTCCCTTTTCTCAAGCAATATTTTGAACCTTAGAATATTTTTAAATCACCTCAATGAGGCGTCACCCTTGAAGTCCACCTTTTAAAACAACTTGAAGTTCAAGCACTAGGCTAAGGGGTCAAAATATAACATTAGAATACGCCATTAATTAAATAAATTGAACTTAACCTTCCAACTGCATCCCAAAGCCAAAAATGAACAAGCCAACTGAACTGACAGAAGAGGAAAGCCAACTGCACTGGAAACGGCATGATCACTGCCAAAAAATAGAATTTACTAAAAATAGTAAATTCCAGAAGATGCCCGGAATGCACCACATGCCACACCGTTGTGAAGCTCTCTAAAAACCCAGAAAGAATCCGCAAACAGATCTCCCAACTTCGAGCGACCACAACCACCAAAAAGGGAAACCCTAATTTTACCTTCCGAGTAGCCTATAGGTCTCCGGAATAGGCCAACGGTCAACAGAAGTCATCATGCTTGAGAAGGGGACATTACAGATTGGTGACAAAGAGAGGATTGAAGACTGAAGAATTTGAAGGCTTCAAAGTAATGGTAGCTGATGCTTTCACCATGTCATGTATAAAGAAGATTCCTAACCTTTCTATTCAGTTAGGAAATTATGAAGTTAAAGATGATTTCTATGTTGTTGGTATTGGAGATACCGATGCCGTGTTGGGAATAAAGTGGCTGCAATCTCTTGGAGAGATCACATTGAATTTACAAACAATGGAGCTGAAATTTCAAGCTGATGGAAAGAGGGATGTCAAATGGGGGCCCTCGAATTGTGTCCTTGAAGAGAATGGAAAGGCTGATCCATCATGATCAAGTTGAATGGGCAGTAGAATGTATGGTCCTACCAGTTGATCCAGTGGAAGAGAAAAGGCAATATCATCCTGATATTCAAGCCTTACTTTCAAAGAAGAGCAAAGTCTTTGGAAGCCTGCCTCCTGGGAGACCTCCTGAAAGAGGTTGTAAGCATGTTATTGAGTTAGAAGGAGTAAAGTCAATTATCACCACGCCTTACCATTATCCCAAGAAGCAAAAAGATGAAATTGAGAAGGCCATCAAAGAGCTTTTGGAGATGGGTTTTATTCGGCCAAGCAAAAGCCCTTTTGCTTCGGCAGTGGTGTTGGTAAAAAAGAAAGATGGAACAATGCATATGTGTGTTGACTACCATGCATTAAATCAGAAGACCATCAAGAATAGATATCCTATTCTTAGGATTGATGAGCTTATTGATGAGCTCCATGGGGCTATGTTTTTCTCGAAGATTGATCTTCATTCTGGCTATCATCAAATCAGAATGGAGGCGGATATAGAGAAGATAGCTTTTAGATGCCATTTTGGGCATTTTAAATTTCTTGTCATGCCTTTCGGTTTGACAAATGCTCCATCAACATTTCAATCTTGTATGAAGAAGATATTTAGACAGTAGTTGAGGAAGTTCGTGCTCATCTTCTTCGATGATATCCTCATTTTCAGTAAGTCTTGGGAAGAGCACCTCAAGCACTTAGAAGAAGTGCTTAGCATCTTGGAGGCAGAATGCTTGTTTGCCAAAGAATCAAAATGTGAGTTTGAGATGACGGAGCTATTGTACCTTGGCCACATCATTAGTGTTGAGGGAGTCAAAGTTGATCCTGAGAAGATAAAGGCCATTCTTGATTGGCCTCCTCCAAAGAATATTTCTCACTTGAGAGGATTTTTGGGTTTGTGCGGATTCTATAGAAGATTTGTTAAGGGATATTCTCACATGGCAACCCCCCTTACAGATCTTACAAAGAAAGGAGCTTTCCTATGGACAGATAAGGCACAAGGAGTCTTCAACAAGTTCAAGCACATAATGAGCTCATGTCCAGTGTTGGCTCTACCAGATTTCACAAAGCCCTTTGAATTGCAATGTGATGCTTCAGGTGAGGGAGTTGGCGCTGTTCTCATGCAAGACAAGCACCCCATTGTCTTTGAGAGCAGAAAGTTGAGAGGACCAGAAAAATCTTACTCAATATAGGATAAAGAAATTTTTGCTATTATGTATGCATTATCTAAGTTTCGTCAATATTTGGTGGGGAATAAATTTGTTGTTAAGACCGATCACAACAGTCTTAAACACTTTATGCACCAAAAGGATTTGAATGAAAGGCAACAGAAGTGGGTAAGTAAGCTCCAGGCATATGACTTTGACATTGAATATGTCAAAGGGAAAAATAATATAGTGGTTGATGCTCTTTCAAGAAGACCCCATTTGCAATCACTTTGTGAGTTATCAGCATATTGGAAGGAGTTAATTGCACCTGATTATGCTAAAAATCAGTTTGCAACCAGCTTGCTTGAAGGACATTTGGTTGATGAAAGGTATAAGTTGGTTGATAGGTTAATTCTTTATAAAGGTAGGATCTTTTTAGTGCATGAATCTAAGTTTAAAAAGAAGATTCTACAGTCTTTTCATGATGTTCCCCTTGCAGGTCATCAAGGCATATTCAAGACTTACAAGCAGATTAGAGAAAGGTTTGCTTGGAAAGGGATGAAGGAAGAGATCATGAATTACATAAGAGAGTGTTCTATTTGCCAAAAGAATAAGAATGAACATTCTTTCCTAGTTGGTTTGTTGCAGCCCTTGCCAATTCCAAATCAAAAATGGGAGAGCATTGCAATGGATTTTATCACCGGGTTGCCTAAGGTGCAAGGACGTGATTGCATTTATGTTGTGATAGATAGATTAACAAAATTTGTTCATTTTTATGCCGTCACAACTTCATTTACAGCAGCTCAAGTGGCTGAGTTGTTTTTTAGAGAAGTATTCTAATTGCATGGGTTGCCTAAAACCATTGTCAATAATAGGGACAGTAAGTTCCTAAGTGCTTTTTGGCAACAGATCTTTAGGTTAAGTGGAACAGTGTTTACTCCAAGCACTAGTTATCATCCACAAACAGATGGGCAATCCGAGATTGTCAACAAGTGGCTAGAAGGCTACCTTAGAAATTATGTTTCAGGGCAGCAAAGAGCTTGGATTAACTGGCTTCATTTGGGAGAGTACTGTTACAACTCTTCCTATCATATGTCAATTAAGATGTCTCCTTTTATGGCTCTTTATAGTTATGATTCTCCTAACTTTGTAGATTTGGTGTTTGGTGTTAGTAGAGCTCCACAGGCAAAGGATATGCTTTAACAGAACCAAGACATCTTGAAATCTCTCAATGAAAATCTGCAACAAGCTCAAAATCAGCAGAAGTTATACGCTGATCAGCAGCGTGTTGAGAGATCTTTTGAAGTAGGAGACATGGTCTACTTGAGACTTTAGCCCTATCGACAATCTACCCTTAAGAAGAGTGGTGCAGAAAAGTTAAAGCCACGTTATTATGGTCCCTTCAAACTCACCAAAAGGATTGGTGAAGTTTTATATGAGTTGGAGCTTCCAGCTGAAAGTAGGGTGCATAACGTCTTTCATGTGTCAAGCCTCAATAAGGCACTTGGACACAATGTGGTGGCTACTTCAAAATTACCTCCATTGGATGAAAAAGCTCAGTTGGTGTTGATTCCAGAAGAAATTCTTGACACTAGAGAGCACTCCTTGAGGAGAAGAACAATCAAGGAGTACTTGGTTAGATGGAGGAACTTGCCTATTGAAGATGCCATGTGGGAAGGAGAACATATTTTGCAGCATCCATCTTTACGATTGCTTGAGGACAAGCAATCTCGAGAAGGGCGGACTATAATGTCCCCTTCTCATCAGTGATCAGTTCAGTCGCTCATCAGCCTATTCCGAAGGCCCGTAGGCTCGTTGAGGTAAAATTAGGGTTTCCATGTTCGGAGGTTCTATGGCTTTTCTAGGAGTTTACTATTTATAGTAAATTCTATTTCTGGTAGTATGCAGTTGTCAGTCTTCAGGTCTTCATTTTCAGTTGGAGCAATTAATGAGTTCAAGTTCTGGCTTCTAAAAACTTTATATTGGTGAATTTCGTAAATACAAGCATTAATGTTATAATTTGTAGTTTCCCCCTTAGCCTAGGGAAATAACTTCAAGTTGTTCTTAAAAAGTGGACTTGAAGGGGGATGCCTTCATAAAAGGAAGAATAAAATATTAATGAAGTCTTCAATGCCTTGGAAAGTGGACGCCTTTTTAATGGAGTTAATATTTTAAAATAAAGTTATTATGTTGCCTTGCAAATGGGATGCCATCTTGAGGAATTAAAGAATTTTGGAAATTTGAAGAGTTTCTTTTGTGTCTTTTGGTGCGCCTTGAAGGGAATTCGAAGAGTCTTCTCCTTTTCTATAAAAGAGAAGCATGGCTCCAGCTTTTGTTATCCATGAACTTTGCTACAGTTATGCTATCGGAATGACAATTGAATTATTGTTTCGAGGAATGCTTACCTCCTAGCTTCTCACCAATTTCGTGTTTGAAATACAACACCTAGTTGGTCATTTGCTGCTTCTCAAATCAGACTAGCAGATTGAGCTCAACAATTTGAAGATTTTGATGATATTTCCTATTTTGAAGTTGTTGATACAGTCATGGCTGAAGGTCGATTTCACTTGCAACTCTATTGGTGATTTTTATTTGAAGATGGGCATTTGAGCAAATGATTCTTATGCCTTGGGCGACCCCATTCACAAGTTTACAGATTTTTGTTTTGAGTTTCTGATTATTAATGACAAAATCGCCCTCAAGGAAGGTCATACCATTCTAGGGTGCCTTGAAATTCGTGCAAGAATTATACACTAAGTTTTGATGCTGTTTGGTGTTATGATTTTGGGCGCCTACCTCCTAGAAGGCTTCTGCAAAAGACATCATTCGATTCGGAGGTATATTGAATGAGTTATGAATATTTTATTGGTTTCACAGTTGTTGGTTGACACTTTCAGTTTGCTGATTATTGTTATCAGACTTTAGAATTTCTGATTTTTGACTCAGGCTCAGCATTTAGAGAGATAATTATTTGTATGGGATCATCCAATACTCATGTGCTTTGAAGCTATTGTAATTTACATGTAATTTGCAGCTCTCTTTCTTTATTGTAAAACTGTAAACAGTAGTACTGTTCCAGTCCTTATTTGCTGCAATTATTTCTCATTTCTCACATTAAGTACTCCTGGATGGTTTACCACCAGTGTGGATAATTGAATTTGTATCTCTCTTTGTACCCACTATCAAATGGTGAATCCCCACTTTAAGTGGATGCCCGGCGTAGCGGAAGAATTAGTTAGTTCCAGTTTCAATTAATTACTCCATCATATGTCAGCACCTCGCCCTCACTAGGATCTTGAGTGCACATTCTTGACGTTGAGTTTGTTTTCAGTTCAGTTGCATTCTATTTTTGTACCGAGTTGAATCCTAGGGATCCTCTGACCATATGCCCACACCTCTTCCTTAAATGGTTTTAGGACGCATTCTTGGTTAGAGTTGCTTTGATAGTGTTTTGGATTTAGCACTAACACTAATCAAGTTGGCCAAGTGTTGGTTGTGTTGTGTAAATTCCAACAAAAAAAATTGGTCAGCATATTTCAGCATCACCACTAGAGTTTCCCACCACCTAGCCACCCAACCTAAGTGTGGGCACCAAAAAAATGCTAGTGATTTTTTCTTACACCTTATAAAGGTTTTTCCTCTCGAAGGCCATAACTTGGGCATCTAGATTCCATTGTTCGCAAATGCATAGGTGTTGGAAAGCTGGTTTCAAGCTCTATGCAGCCATAAACTTGGATTTTCTAGACTTTCTTCTAGGTACCCAAGTTTTAGTTTGAGGGAAATGCTTTATATTTTTCTATGATTTTGTAAAAAAATTCCAAAAAGGATTTATTTTTATTGCTTTGGGGAGGTTATATTCTTTCCCTAGAACACGTTGAGTGATCAAAAAACAATTCATTGCTACATATTTTTCAAATTTTGTACTCTCTGAATTATATAAAACGGCAAAAACCTTCATCTATTGAGCATCTTATACCACACTATTACCACACCTAGAAGCCAAAAATGACCAAATTGCTCATGTCTAAGGGGTTGTGATCCACCTTGGATGATACATCACTTGAGTTTACTCAAGAATAGGAGAAATTTGCATATAGGAAGAATATGAATAAGGCCATGGGACTGATATCACTTCATGTTTTAGACAATCTCTTGTTTCACATTGGGTCTTGAAAAATACCTAAGTAGATTTGGGACAAGTACAAAGAGATTTTTGGTATAGCTAATGAGTTTTGAGCACTTCAGATTGAAGTAGAATTGACTACATTGGCACTTGATTCCTTCTTCTCCATTGAGGACTTTTTTGTCAAATTTAAATCACTGAGGTCACTATTGTAGGACTGTAGAAAGGTCAAGGCTGACAAAGAATGCATATTCTTGATTTTGTCTAAAGATTAGAGGGCCATTTCAAGTCTTCTCTTCTACATTTTATTCTACTATGGATGCACTTGGTGACACTTCCACCATGCTTGAGATTTTTTGTGATCATCCAACATAGGAATAGGATATGTTGGTGTAGTTAGATGTTATTTCCAGTTCCAAAAAGTAAACATTAGTAGCACAATCATCCAAACAAAAAGGGAAGAAGAAACAAAATCCTAAGACAAATTCTCATCAAGTGGTGAGCATCCCTCCAAGCCAAAATACAAATCAAATCAGAAAAACCAATCCCCTTCTAAGAATGGCAATTCTTCTAATTCTAGTGAGTCTTCCTCCAAGACAAACAAGAAATCAAGAGATCCTTGCAGTTTTTGTGGCAAAGTGGATCATGACATAACCAAATGTTGGAAGAGACAAGAGGCCTTAGAAAAATCTATGCAACACTTCACATTTCATCCTCTAAGTCTCCTTCCACAAGTACAGGTAAAGGCCAAGCCCTTTCTGCATTAGCTTTGTCTTCTACAGAAAGTTGGATACTTGACTCAAGAGCTTCTCATCATATGACACATTCCTAGGGCATTGTCAAATCACTTTCAAATTGTATTGGGGGCTTCCACACATCTTTGATTTTTGGGATCAAGTATTGTTCAGCTAGAGGATAGTTATATTTAGAATGTACTTTTGGTTCAAGATATTTTAGCCAACCTCCTTTCTGTGTATTAGATTTGTCACTCTAGCACTAGCAGGACAGTTGAGTTCTCACCTCATGATGTGGTTATTTGAAAGCTTCATGATCTTGAGATTGTTGTGGCTTAGGGAGTGTTGATCATGCATCTCGCTTATATAAGTTTGATGGTTGCAAGAGTTCACCAGGATCATCTCTTACAGAACATGCAGATTCCATGAGAAAGCTTTGGCATGAATGCTTTGGTCATGTCAATTATAGGTATCTATAATAGATGAACACAGAAATTGATGACAGGTCTACCTAAGTTTTCACTCACTGAGGGAGTTTGTCAAGGTCATGCACTTGGCAAACATGACCAAGATTCTTTTACCAAAGGTAAGGCCACACATGCCAAGGCACCTTTAGAGTTGGTAAATAGTGACCTCATGTCATTTTCGACTTCTTGTTCAAGGGCCAAGTATGTGCTCACCTTTATTGATGACTTATCTAGACATACATGAGTGTACTTTCTTGAGTACAAGAGTGATATATTTAATACTTTCAGGACCTACAAGGCATTTGTAGAGAAACAATTTGCTCTTTCTGTCAACAGGATACACATAGATAATGGAGGGGAATATGTCAATCAAGCTTTCAGATATTTTTGTAAGCATGGTATTCAACATTAGCTTATAGTTCCCTACACCCCTTATTAGAATGGTGTAGCTGAGAGAAAGAACAAAACTTTATGAGAGATGGCAAACTATATAATTCAATCACGAGATATGGACTCCACCTTTTGGGCTGAAGTAATCAATTATACCTATTATAGTCAGAATCACATGCCGCATAAGGTAGTGCGAAGTATGACTCTTGAAGAGAATTGGTCCCATGTCAAGCTAGATGTATTTGGTAGCAAGGCTTGGGCATTTATTCCAAATGGTCAACGAAAATCCATGGAGTGGAAAAGCCAACCGCTCATATTAGTTGGCTATTGTAAGGATGTTCAGGCTTACAAATTGTTTGATTTTGTTTCCAGAGATGTCTTCTTCAAGCGGGAAGTCCAATTTGATGAAAAATTTCTTCTAATGGATTCTCCATCACCGGCTTCTCCCTCATTATCTACTCCATCTCTTGAGGATTCCTTATTTCTTGAGAATTAGGATGTTCTAGATCCACCACCTCCAATTACATGGACTTTTCCCTACTGGGCCCACAATACTCTTGATGCACTTGGATCTTGGGCTAGTGATCCTTTAGATTCTCGTCATACCTGCTCATAGACATCAACTGTTAGTATTTTCAGTCATGCCATTTTGAATGATCCTCAAAATTTTTTAGATGTGACAAGTATCCCTAAGTGGGACACTACTATCGCAGAGAAGTATTCTTCTTCTTTGATGAAGGATCATATTTAGGATTTTGTTTCTCTTCCTAAGGGAAGAAAGTTGCTTCGATGCAAGTGGGTGTACCACACCAAATATGAAGCTAATGGTTCTAATTTTAAGTACAAGGCCCATGTTGTGGTTAAGGAGTTTTCACAATTCAAAGGCATTAACTATTCTAATACCTTTGCTATTGTTTCCAAGATAGATTCCATTCATCTTGTACTTTCACTTGCTACCTCACAAGGATGGTTAGTTAATCAAATGGATGTAAAGAGTGTCTTTTTGCATGGTGATCTTCATGAGGAGATTTGTATACAGCAGCCTTTAGGTTTTGTGCAAGACTCTTCACAAGTGTTTGCAAGATTCATTGTTCATTATGTGGTCTCAAACATCAATGAACTAAACAAATTGAGATCCATATGCACTTCATACAGTAGCTCATCCAAGATGGTTTTCCCAACTTGGAGTATTTGTCTAAAAGGAGAAAATTGTAGACATCTTCACTAAACCTTTGGCATTGCCTTGTTATCTTCAACTACAATCGATGTTTGGGGTGAAATTGTCCTTGGGGGTCTTTTTGAGTCTGTCCTTCACGTTTTCATACTTGTTTCTCTCTTTTGGAGAGGAGTTTTTTCCCGCAGATTTTTCTCCTTTTCTTTGTTTGTGAGAGATGTTTTTGTACATGGGTACCTCATTAGGCCTAATATGCATTGTTTTGTACCTCCCTAAGTTGCACCTAAGGGGGGTGTTGGTGTGAACAAGATACTTTACTTATCTAGTTACACTTGAAGACCTATTCACACCTTGTTTCTTAAGCTTACTTAGGGCATTTTCTTTTTTCTTATTTTATAAGATTTAGATGCATGGCATGAAATTAGTATGTCTTAGGGTTTTATCCTTGCTTGTATAGCAAGGTCATCTGATTGTATTGTAACATATTGTATTCATTTTGTGGCAATATAGCAATTCTTCATTGCATCTCTTTCTCTCTCTCTGGGTTTTTATCTTTGCCGATAGATTGTTGTACCTATGAGTTCTTCCATAACTTCAACACTTTGAAGCCCATTTCAACTCTATGGTGTATAAATTTGAGCCATTCATAAAAGAGGTCTATGGAGAAGATTATGCCAATGATGCCGATTCTGGGGAAAAGTTCAACCAATCACAAACTCATTTTTTTAAGAGTGAAGAAGACTTCTACCTTAACATTGTGTGTACTCAAGCCACAAAGGATTCTACTCATGAGGGAGGTGCATATAACCAACCTTGATTCATTTTAGTGCTGGTAAGATAATGGCCCATTTGAAAAGGTGTGTGTATTGGCCCAAAATGTAGTTGTAAGTACCTAGATTTATTAGAGGTCGAAAGTCTTGTTGCACTAGTAAATCTTAAGACAAGGAAGGATTGTTTATGCCTCTACCTATACCTGCAAGACAATGGGAAAGCATTTCTACAGATTTTGTAGGTGGTTTACCTGTTCATAAGCATGGACAAGACTATCTTTTTGTGCTTGTGGATAGGTTTAACAGAATGTGTTTACTAATTCCATGCAAGAAAACAATCACATGGAAAGAAACAGCTGATTTGTACTTTGCTAATGTATTGGTGCACTATGGACTACCTAAGTCAATTGTTTCAGATAGAGATACATGTTTTATTGGCAGATTTTGATTCACTTTGTAAGAAAATGGATACAAAGCTCCAAAAGTATAGTGCTTTCCATCCTCAATCAGATGGGAAAATGAAGGTGTCAACAAGGCTATGGTACAGCTCATTAGGGGTTATAACAGCAGCTGTCCCTAGGCATGGCATGAATCTCTATTCTACATCCAACATTCTTACTATAGAACACCCCATTCCTACAAAAATCAGTCACCATTTGAGTAATGTTTGTGGTGTTTTCCTGGTAGTTCACTTGATGTTGCATTAGAACAGCCCACTTGATGTTGCATTGGAACAGCCCAAGGGGCAAGATGGGCAGAATGCAAAGGTGACTAAGGCAATGAAATTTATCGAATGGATTTGGAAAATCTAGCTCATGAGGAGAGACACTTGAAAGGTCTCAAAAGAAATACAAGAGCAGACATGACCAACACCATTTGGAGCATAATCTCAAGGTAGGGGATCAAGTATGGCTATCCCTACGTAAAGAAAGGTTGTAAGGACAGGCCAAGAAGACTAAGCCACTAAGGTATTAGCCATCTTAGAAGCAATTGAGGGCAATGCGTTCAAACTTGATTTAACTCCTTTTGTGAAGATGCATTCAACAATGAATTGTGACTGTCTGCATCCCTACAAACCATCCATGTTGGGTGAAAAAGAAAAAGGGAAAGTACTTCCCTCTTTGGAAAACTTGGTATATGACAAGCAAGTTATACTTTCAAAGGATGTGCTACAATAGAAGACAAGGGAGACTAGAAGAGGAGCACAACAATCTTAGCAAGTTGGAATCAAGGGAAAATCATTGAAGCAAGCGAAATGATACTCCAAGGAGAAGGTGAAGGAGTTGTTTCCTCACTCAATGTTTCATTAAGGTTTTGTGGTGCAGTCACGATAGGAGGGTTCCAAACAAAACAGTCTAAACCATGCAGCAATGAGTCAACATAGTGGAAATAACACAAGAAATTGATATGCGAACATGAAACTTTATTGAATTGATAATCTCACATGCAATACATGCCTTATGGGAGAATATCCAGGGCTCACAGGCCTTCTGCAAGGACATTCAACAATACAACTGGCCAATAGGCCTTATTACATGCCCCCGAAGGGTTTATGCTAAAATGTGATTAATCTATCTAATCATGAACAACTAACTGATCTAAATCTCCATCCTAGATGATTACAATGCTTATAAATATGCTTCTCAAGCTCCAATAAAGGTATGTGCCAGCCACAAGGGTTCATGAGCCTGATGAATGATCATACATGAAGGTTGGCCTCAAAAATATGTAAAGATAACTCCACGCGAAAAGAAACAACTTGTGAATCTCCAAGATAGGTCCCAATGAACCCAAGATGCTTGTAAGGTGTCCCATTAAGCTCTAGATGATATGGAATAGGTCTGCACTGAGAAACTAGACCAGTTTGGTCCCAAATGCTTTGACTGGAAAATACAGTGAAATTATGAGAGCGATAACTTTCAATAGATAACTGTAAAAGATATGAAATCTGGATATGTGATAGATGTCAATGTGTAGATGCTATATCCTACTCTGCAAGCTGAGAAACAACAATGCGCTAAAATGCGGAATGAAATACTGAAATTGATACTGAATGCAATGCAAGAAAAGAACTATTTTTGGTCGATACAGGATTGCTTTACAACCAAGGATGCTCCTGCATCATACACCCGGGGTTGGAAGAAAAGTGAGTCCCTCACTTTCCAGGGCCAAGAGGAAAACCAAGACGGTCCACCTCAGCCTGAGAAATCCATGATGAATCCTCCACTGGTTTGTCTTTCCACTTCACAAGATATTATTTATATTGCTTGTTTCTAGTGCTCCTTCCGTTTCTGGTATCCAAAATTTGTTCAATTTCCTCTAGTTTCTGGTGTGGTAACTGCCCCTTCAAATCCACTTCACTACTACTGCCACTTGACTATTCTTCATGAAACTCATATATGTCTACAATATTGAAAATAGGTGATATACCCAATGACTCTGGTAACTCCACTTCATATGCATTTCCAGAATCAAACTTCCTTAGAATCTTACATGGTCCAAACTTTCTCATCTTCAACTTATTGTATGTACCAACTGAAAATCTTTCCTTCCTTAGCTATACCATTACTTCATCTCCAATAGAAAATTCCTTATGTCTTTGATGCTCATTTGCCTTCTCCTTATACTTACTGTTCATACTTTCCAAATGCTTTCGGACCTAATTATGCAATGTCTCCATGAAATCTGCAAATTCTTCTGCCTCTGCACTCCTTTTAGTCTCCATGCTGATGTCTCTTAACTCTACAACTCCTCTAGGATGTGTTTCGGTAACAATCTCAAATGGTGTCTTCCCTGTACTCCAGTTTACCGAATTATTGTATGCAAACTCTTCCTGTGGTAAAACTATATCCCAACTTCATGTCTTATCTCCAACTAAACATCTCAACAAGTTACCCAAACTTTTGTTCACCACCTCTATTTGTCCATCTGTCTGTGGGTGATATGTTGAGCTGAACTTCAAATTTGTCTTCATCTTCTTCCACAATGTCCTCCAAAAGTATCCAATGAACTTAGTGTCTCAGTCTGAAACTATACTCTTAGGTAATCCATGCAATCTCACGATTTCCTTGAAAAATAAGTCAGCAACGTGCACAACATCATTAGTCTTCTTACAAGGAATAAAATGTGCCATTTGAGAAAATCTGTCCACTACTACCATGATAAAATCATAACCTCTCTGTGTTCTTAGTAATCCCAATATGAAATCCATGCTTATATCATTCCAAGGTCTCTTTGGTACTGTCAAAGGTTTATACAATCCAATATTCTGACTACTCCCTTTTGCAACTTGACAAATCTTGCAACTTTGAACATACTTCCTTACATCCTTATATATTTGCAGCCAAAAATAGTGTTCACTCACCAAAGCTACTACCTTATCCACTCCAAAATGTCTTGCTAGGCCTCCACTATGCTTCTCCTTTATCAAATTCTCCCTCATTGAACTCCTCGGAATACACAACTGATTTCCCTTGAATAACATACCTTCTTGAATGAAGTAATCCAACCATTGGCTCCGGTCTATCACTATTGATTCCTTACATGCTTTCCAAGCTTCCCCAAAATTTGCATCATCCTTGTACATATGCTTCAACTCTTCAAATCCCAACACTTCTACTCTCATCTTTGTCAGCAAATTCCTTCTCCTACTCAATGCATCTACAACTTTGTTTGACTTGCCATTCCTATGCTTCAACACAAATGTGTAACTCTACAAAAACTCAACCCATCTCATATGTCTTTGATTCAACTTTCCTTGATTGTTCAAATACTACAAATCTTGATGATTTGTATACAACACAAACACCTTAGGGAACAAATAATGTCTCCACTTCTTCAAGGCTTGAATTATGGCATAAAATTCTTGATCATAAACTGAATATCTTCTTCTGGTATCGTTCAACTTCTCATTGAAATAAGCTATCGGTCTTCCTTCTTGACTCAACACTACTCCAATTGCATTTCCACTTGCATCACAATCCACTTGAAATACTTTGTCAAAATATGGTAATGCTAACACTGGTTCATCTATCACCCTTTGCTTCAACAATTTGAAACTTCTTTGTGCTCTGAATGTCCACTTGAAATCTTTCTCATCACCTCTCAGTCTCTGTCATAGGGTTACAAACGCTACTGAAACTCCTGATAAACTTTCGGTAGAAACTTGTTAATCCATGGAACGATCTCACCTCTCCAATGTTTACCGGTGTAGGCCAATCAACAATTGCTTTCACTTTTGAAATATACCGAGCCAAATTTTTTTTTGTTTTTCAATGATTCAGATTACAAATTACAAGCATGCACCCGTTAAGGTTAGATAGATAAACCGAAACGTGCAAGAAAGCAACCCTAACCAGAATGGCACCGCTGAGGGTGAGCATTGGTCAGAGGGTCTTCTAATCTATTTGCAGAAAGGAACTCAACGTCAAGTATGTGCTACCCAATCCGATGCGAAGTGAGGGGCGACCATATGACGGAGTAAATACAGAACTACTGCTTGAAAGAAAATGCTGAAAGCTAAAGACTCTCAACACCCAGGATGTGCTTTCTAACCCAGAATGGGATAGTAGCGACCATAGGGCGGAGATGGATTACATTCAATTATCAAAATGCTAAAAGAGAGAACATTACAATCTGACTGAGCAAGAATCTAAGATCGACAGTACTACTGCCAGTATACAATTTGAAAGATGACTACTTGCTACCAATTACGAATCAGCCTTTAAGAATATTGCAATAATATTGAATCATTCAATGATTGCCAAGAATAAGCTTAACTTGCATGAAAGGAACGGATCCAACCTCTTAAAAATCTGTGCAATCTTCAATGATGTCTCCGTGAAGCCTTCAAGAGTTCCCAACGACCATCCAAGAGCAAAAGTGCAGATCCCTGTTTGCTGTTATAACAAGACTGTATTTTTTTCTTCATAAACCAGCAACACAGATTTATATAAATGATCAGATCTTCCTAGAAACAGATCCAAATGACAAGATATTGAAAACAAAACATCCTTAACAAGGAGGCGCCCAAACTAGAAGCACAAGACAGACTTGAAAAGCCACATATAATAAATGCACAAATCCCAAGATTCTGTGAATGGTACGGCCCAGCTGAGAGGGTCGACCTTGCTCTAAAATTCAAATACTCCTTCAAAAAATCTGCAGACTTACAAACAATGGCGCCTAGCCTAGGAGAATAGAATGGAACAATACCCACAATCTATTTTTTGGTCTTTTTTGAGTTACAAGTAAAAATGCAAATCTGCTGTAGCAAACGAGCAATTCTATGACATGGCTAATATGCAAAAACAGAAATCTAATATGCAATATGCAGATTACAACTCACAATAATGAAAGATCACAACTAAACTAAGAATCATCACTAGTCGTTGTCTTACAAACGAGAAGAGATGCCCAATGGTTAGGAGGTCTTCATCCCTCGAAGTGATCCAGATTCAATCCGGCAGCATAACGGTGTATTTTCCAAGATGACCAAAATGATGCACAAGACTCCCTTTTTATAATTTCTGCTTGACTTCACGAAACCCTAGAAACAGCTTTTAGGTCAAAACCTTCATCTTCTCAAGAAGGCGTACTTTCTCTTCAAGGCATTAAGAATTGATATTTTAATTAAATATCATCTTTTTTTGAAATAAGCGCCACTCAACTTTTATTTTGACTTAGGAAATATTAAATCATTTCTCAATGAGGGCGCCACCCTCAAGGACCCACCTTTTAAACACAACATTAAGTTATTAAGTCTAGGCCCAAGGTCAACATTAAAATATAATATTTAAATGTGCCTTTTTATGAAATAACTTAGCTTATCCCTCCGGAGATGCACTGAAGCCAAAACTGAGTCAAACATCTGACCACAGAAACAGGAAGTCAACCGAGCTGAACATCATCTGACAAGCTGCCAAAAATAGAATTTACTAAAAATAGTAAATTCCAAAAAGTCCTCTGAATGCTGAGACGAACATACCACTGCGAAGCCCTCTGAAAACCCAGAAGGAATCCGCCATTAAAACTATCATCTCCGAACAATGACCTCCTCAAAATTAGGAAACCCTAATTTTAACTTCCGACTAGCCTCCGGGTTTCCAAGGAAAGGCTAACGGTCACAGAAACTGTCAGGCTTGAAAAGGGTACATTACAACTTTCTCAAGGTCCATCTTCAATCCCTTAGCAAAAATAACAAATCCCAAATATACCAACTCTGTTTTCACGAAACTACACTTCTTGACATTAATCAACAACTTCTCTTCTATCAACCTTTGTGTTGTACCCAAAACCAAAATTTTTGCTTCACTAAGGCATTTTGCTTAATTGAGTCTTAATCTTGTTAAAGTGATGTCAGAAGGTCGTTTTTGGGGTTTTTAAATATGGAGTTGGTGTCAGTGTCATGTCAGTCTGTTACCGAAGAGATTTGAGAAAAAATTTTCTATCTCTGGAGAGGGGAGCACATTTTCAAATGGGCGCCCTGTCTTTTAGGGGTCCAGATCCTGTTTTTAGGGTTTGTCACCTCCAGCAGACATTTGTCCGGCATCACGTCAGCTTTGCAGTGAGCTATCAAGCCTGTCAAACGGACTTGTTTCGAGCAAGTTGTGGAAGATGCAGCGCAAAACGAGGCGAAAGCGAGAATTGACTAACACTGGTAAAAAGCGCAGCTTTTGGAAAAGGCGCCCATCTTTTTGAGGTGCCAAATGAAGGTTTTTGGCTAAACGCCGCCCAAGATGTTTATCTCACCTTTGTTCGCGCTTCGCGACGCATCCGTCAGTGGGTGAATCTGAGTTGCTGAAGTGCCTGAACCTGAGGTCAAACGTGGGGTCAAATCTTAGTTAGAATATCAGAGGAAAAAGCAAAAGAGCACATTTTGAGAAAGGCGCCTAGGCTTTTCAGGCCTTTAATGCTTTCTTTCTGATGATTTCAAATATTCAATGTGTCCGTGTTACTTTCAGCTTTCCGTTGCCTGTCTCCGTCAGTTCAGAGGATGACTCAGCAGCTTGCAGTCGGAGTTTTTATATTATTTTTGTCATTTCCGGAAATGGCTAAGTCTGGAGGAAAACGAGCAGCTTTTCAAAAAGGCACCCTTGTTTTTCACCCCTCAGATGATGTTTTCTGGGGAAATGTGTCTTTGCAGCCATCGTGCAGAACGAGCTTAGCTTCGCAGTGAACCTGAGTTCCAGTCCTGAAAGTTGATAAAACAGAAGTTATGAAGGATTTTGTTTTTCCCTTCGTTCGAGATGCAGAAGTCAAAATTTGACTCAGTCTGAGAAAAAGCGCAGCTTTTCAAAAAGGCGCTTGGATTTTTGAGCCTTCAGATGTCAGTTTTATGACATGCAGTATCAAGATATCATTTGATCAATTTTTACTCAGCTCCGCAATGCACCTGTCAGCCAGCCAATCAGAGAAGTCAGTCAACCGGTGTCAGAGGATGAACAGAGGTCCCAGCAGAGGTTTTAGCTTAAATTTTCATGAAATTTGGCTAAGTCTGGAATTCGTTTGAGAGTTCAAAGTTGAGTTTTCGAAAGTGAGTTGAATGGACGCCTTAACTGGAGTTCTGACTGCAGTTAGACTAAATGTTTTCTGGGTTGTCATCTTCAGTTCATATATTGGCATGTGGAGTGATCTTTCAGTTCGCATGTCGAGTTAACTAGTTTGCATGTTCAGTTAACTATCTTGCATGTTGAGTTAACTTGGTTGCATGTTCACTTAACTGAAGATTATCAGTGAATGTCAACTGGAGTCCACATGCATGGCGAATTTGGTTGCAATTGTGAAGTTTTTAGTGAAGATGGCGCTTCATTGAGTGTCAACTGAAGTTCAAGAAGGGACGCCATATTTTAATGAAGCATATTTTAGTGAAGTATGGCGAATTTGAAGTTGTTAACTTCAGTCATGAAAAGGGTCGCCATATTTAGTGAAGCATAGTTTTGTGAAGCTACGCACTTTTCAAGGAATAATAACTTTAGTTCCGAAAGGGTTGTTATTTTTAGAATTATATTGAAGCATAAGTGTGAAGTTGGCGCATTTTTGAAGGCCAACTGAAGATTGAAAAGGGTCGCTATTTTTAGAATTGTTTAAAGCATGAAATTGACGAATTCTTTTCAACAAAGATTGTCAACTGAAGTTCTCAAAAGGGACGCTTTAGTTCTAAATTGTGAATTTAAAGCAAGTGTGAAGATGGCGAATTCAACAAGAATTGTCAACTAAAGTCAAATTCGCATGAATTTGTTAACTGAAGATTGAAAAGGGAAACCCTAAAGCATGGTGCTTTATTTAGCTTATCTTTGTTTCAGTTAACTAAGTTGGGGTCCAATCACAAGCCAAGCGCATTTTTCATGGATTTGATGCTTTATGCGAATTTCAAAGATGAAAGCTTATTTATTTTAGCCATGGCGTCCATTATTTCATGATCTTTAGCTCTGAAGTTCTTATTTCTCTTGAGCGACCAGCAAGCTAAAGGTGCTACAGGTGTCAGAATTTAGCGTTCTTCGTAGCAACGAATTCAGATTGTTCATAGGAAGGCGATTCTAGACTTTATTTTCACTTTGCATGCAGGTTTTATCAAGTTCGAAAGAAGAGATTTGCTGATTTTTCAGAAGCAGACAAGAAAAACTTTCTATCTTCTATCTTATTTCTTCTATTTCTCACCTTGGTATTTTCTTCGCATGTCAAAGAAATTCAACACATATTCAGAATCTGATCATCTGGGTTCGCATATTTCAGCATCAGCAGCAAAACCCATGTCTTAGATTTTTTCGAGAAAATTGCCCCGTAGCCTTCATTTTGAAGCTCTGTGCTTTTTTCCGAGAATTTCTTTGCACGTGGGGTAAAATTACATCTTTTTGAAAATCGCATCATCTGGGTTTGTTCAGAATTCCATTGTGCATAAAACCCATGTTCCAGATTTTCTCAAGAAAAATTGCCCCGGGAAGCTCTAAAACCCCTGCAATTCTCGACTGAAAAGTCTATGCATGTTAGGCTAAACGACATTTTTTCACAATTTTGACGTTGTGGGTTGTCTTAGAATCATTTTCCAGACAAAACCCATGTCTCAGAATTTTTGGTGAAAATTATCCTCCGACAAGCTATTTTTAGCCTCACCAGGAGCCATTTTTAACTTTTCAGAGAAAGTTGTCAGAATATAGCCGTGTTCACAGTCAACGGGCAAGTTTTTCAGAAGGCAGTTCAATTAGACTGAATTCGAGACCAAATTGGTCTTAATTTAGGTTTTCATCAGAGCAGCTGACAATGAAGCGTTAAGTTGCAAAAGAAAGAGATCACTTCATTTACGAAGCCGCCAAAGTTACTCAGATCCTGTGCCATTATCTTCGTGCAAATGGTACCTACGCTGATCTCGAGGTTGTGCAAAGCTGAGTTCGAGAAGCTGATTCGTGATAGCCTTGAAGGAGAACCTATGGCGCCTAAGAGAATATTTCAGTAATTTCAGCCAGTCTTAGAAAGGCGACTGAAGATTGTAACGATGGTGTGCACACAATTACTGAAAGTGGCAGAGAACTAAAGAAGCAGACTGTTATTTTTAGCAGCATCAAAGTGCCAGATGACAGGGAGATCGATGAGTTCTTGGTCGAAGTGTTAGACCGAGTTGACATGGAGTGATCTGCAGTTAGAACGTGCGCTAATTTCTAGGGTTGAGTCCTGAGCAGCAGTTAACTTGACTTCCAGTCTTCAGTTCACTTGCTGACTTAACACATGCTTATCTCATCCTCGGAGTTATCAACACAGGAGTTAGGGTTAGGGTTTCCAGTTAACTGAAGGTAGTGGCCAGTTAACTTTGCTTTAAATAAGGACGTGCATGCTTGCACATTGTCCAATTAGGTTATTTGTACCAGTTAAACTGAGGGTAGTTGCCCGTTAACTGTATAGTTTACTTCATTAGGGTTAGAGCATGACATGCATTGCAGAAGCGTAGTGAACTCAAGGTGATTTTAGGGTTACCTACACCTTGATGTATATAAATAAGAGCTTTTGCTCATTTGTAATTAACTTTTGCGAGAGAGAAATATATCTGCGCCTACCTTGCCCTCAATATTGCTCTTTTGGTATTTGTTCATGTGTCTTCGCTATTACGATTAATTGTTATGCCACATAGGGTTTCAAGAGATTGTAATGGTGAATTCTTTCTATCTTGTGAATCTTTTATCATTTCAATCAAGTGTTATGCCACATAGGGTTTCGTGAGATTGTGATGATAAAATCGTTTTGTGAAGTCTTTACTACTTTGATCAAGTGTTATGCCACATAGGGTTCCATAAGATTGGCGTGGTAAATTCCTCCCATAGTTAGATAAATCTGTTCGAACATCTTTACCATTGAGGTCAATTGTTATGCCACATAGGGTTTCAAGAGATTGAGATGATAAATCTATTTTATGTCTATTTACCATTGTGATCAATCGTTATGCCACATAGGGTTTCGAGAAATTACGGTGATAAATCTGTTTTGTGAAGACTTTACTATTTCGATCAGGTGTTATGCCACACAGGGTTCCATAAGATTGTCTTGGTAAATTCTTAAATCTGTTTTGTGCCCGATAAACTTGTTTAGATTGAGATGATAGTTGCGCCACCTTGCCTTCAAGTAGAGAGTCTAAACTCGTTTATCGTCCGATAGTCAATCCCTGCTCCATTTCCTCATGCTCTGTTTTCTTGAGGAAATTGGATAGATTTAAAGTAGTTAGCTTAGTTGTAGTTAATGATCTGCGAAAAAAGAAAATCCTTAGCTGCAACGTTCTTGGTTTCTTAACCTTGTGCCTCTTCCACGAGAACAAAAAGATAGGACTTAGATTACTTTTCTTTTTCATGCATTCCAGCACAACGAGGGAGCTTCCCCTCCTAATTTGAAGAGCACTCATTGCGTAGTGTACATAGCTGTCCGTACAAACCTGCACTCCAGAGGTGTTAGATTTTACGCCAACACTTTGCAATACTTCTCAGATGTGCAACAAATTTTCTTCTCTAGTCTTACTGAAAATCAGACTATCATCCAGGTATACAATGACAAACTTACCCAACAATTTCTTCAATACCTCATTCATCAATCTCATGAAAGTGCTCGGCGCATTGGTCAATCCAAAAGGCATTACTAACCACTCGTACAATCCTTCATTAGTCTTAAATGCAATCTTCCATTATCTCCTTCTCTAATTCTAATCTAATGGTATCCACTCTTTAGATCAATCTTTGTGAAATATTTTGCTCCACTCAAACAATCCATAATGTCATCCACCCTTGGCAGTGGAAATCTATACTTGATGGTGATCTTATTAATTTCCCTTGAATTTGTACACATTCTCCACTCTCCATCTTTCTTTGGTGCATGTACAGCAGGTACCGCACATGGGCTCAAACTTTCTCTGATCAATCATTTCCTCAACAGCTCTTGTATCTGCTGATCCAACTCCGCATTCTCTGTCGATGTCATTCTATGTGCTTCCTTGTTAGGTAAATTTTATCCCGGTATAAGGTCTATATCATGACTGATACTTTGGACTAGCGGAAATCCCTATGGTACATTCTCTGACATGATGTCTTCATACTCTGCAAGAAGTTTTGCTACTTCTTTACTCTTTGTGGTAAAATTCTCTCCCTCTAGTTTACCAATTGCCCTTGGAATTAATGCAAAACACATGTTTTCATGCCTCAATCCATCAAGAAATTTCCTTCCATCTACCAAACATAGTCTGGTAGTGCCACATACTTCAATCTTCTCCTCTTCATCCAAAGGTATCAACTTGATTCTCATTCCATTTGAAGTCACAATATAAGTATTCCTTCTTCCATCATGAATTGCTTTCTTATCATATTGCCATGGTCTTCCTAACAACAAATGACATGCATCCATAGGCATAATATCACACAATACTTCATCCATATATGATCCAATATGAAATTTTACCAAACATTGCTCATTCACCAATATCTTATGCTCATCTTGAATCCATGCTATCCTACAAGAGTTTGCATGTTTCAATCTCTCCAAATTCAACTTGGTTACCATCTCCTCTGAAACTAGATTATCCGTACTACCATTATCAATGATAACTTTACATACCTTTCCTCCAAACTTGCATTTGGTTCTGAACAGACTCTTCCTTTGTGGTGGTTCCTCAGTCACTTCTTCATGCATCAAAGCTCTCCTCATCACTAATGATTCACCTTTCTCAGGTTTTCCAACTAAATTAGGGGATCCAACATGTTCTTCATCCACATAAGCTACTTTCCCGATATGATCAGGTTTCTTTCTGATACTTCCTTGATGAAACTTGAATGCTCTATGTCCTTCACCTCCACACTTGAAACAGGTTCCTTTGAATGGTCTTCTCTCAAATCCTCCTTCATCTCTTTGATATCCCTCAATATTATAAGAATTATGACCTCCTCTGTCACTGCGGTAGAAATTTCTATCTTCCCTTCCTCTGCAGCATGAACTGGCATCTTTTTTTTCACTCTGGTAGAGTTTTACATCTTTGTTTTGCTCTGCATAAGACTTTCTTTCTCTAGATTGTCGTCTGCTCTTCTGGAATCTTCCTCTTTCACTTCTCTGCCTTTGTCCAATCTTCTTGTTCAGCTTCTCTTCCACTTTCAGTGCAAATTGATATGCTTCTTCCACTGATGTCATCTTCACCAAGCTCAATTCTTCCTGAATGTTTGTTCTCAGTCCATTGATGTATCTTGCAACTTTTTCTTTGCTTGCTTCACTATGACCAATTCTGATTATCATCTTGTAGAATTCTTCAGTATACTCCTTTACAAATCTTTCTTTTTGCCTCAAGTTCTACAATCTCTTCAACAACTCCAGTTCATAACCTGCTGGTATGAATTGATTCTTCAACTATGTCACCATTTTGTCCCATTTGATGATTCTTTTTTTCCTCTTCTATTTCTATGCAACCGAACTTCTTTCCACCATAAAGCAGCATGACCTTTTAATTTTATTTTCGCAAATTTGACTCTTTCAGGATCTTCAATTTCTCCATATTCAAAGTATTCTTCCATTTCATTGATCCAATCAATCAATTCTTCAAGATTCAAATTTCCCTCGTAATTTTGAATTTCAACTCTAGGTCTTTTCCCAATCTTTGAAATCACTTTCAACGTCTTGATCTAATTTGATTCTTCTTCTTCTTCACCTAGGGCATCTTCAAGTCGATTCGCAACATGTTCTCCTTCATCATCGCTTTCATCATTTTGCCTAGGTTTTAGGCCTTTCCTTTGGTCTTCTTCAACAACATCTTATTGGACTCATATCTTGCACATCATTTTCAACATTTCATCCATTCTTCCAACAACATTCGCCATAGCAGGCACTCTCCTTGGCAGCATATCTCCCCTCGAATCGGCGCAACTGCCTCAATTTGGCGATCTGGCTACAAGGGTTTCAACTACCTCACAATTGGCAATCGATTGAAAACAAATACAGTCTACCTTAGGTTGGCGATCTGTTCACCTCAAGGAATGCCTTCAGGAATTGAAAACTCACTCTGATACCACTTGATGCAGTCACAGTAGGAGGGTTCCAGAAGGAACAATCTGAATCGTGCAACAATGAGTCAACACAACGGAAATAACATAAGAAATTGATATGCAAACATGAAACTATATTGAATTGATAATCTCACATGCAATACATGCCTTATGGGCAAAAACCCAAGGCTCACAGGCCTACCGCAAGGGCATTCAACAATACAACTAGCCAATAAGCCTTATTACATGCCCCCGAAGGGTTTATGCGAAAATGTGATGAATATATCAAATCATGAACAACTAACCTGAATCTCCATCCTAGATGATTACAATGCTTATAAATATGCTTCTCAAGCTCCTATAAAGGTTTGTGTTGGCCACAAGGGTTCATGAACCCGATGAATGATCATACATAAAGGTTGGGCTCAAAAATATGTAAAGATAACTCCACGCAAAAGGAAACAACTTGCAAATCTCCAGGATAGGTCCCAATGAACCCAAGATGTTTGTAAGGTGTCTCATTAGGCTTCGCACGATCTGGAATAGGTCTTCACTAAGAAACTAAACCAGGTCGGCCCTAAATGCTTTGATTGGTAAATACAGTGAAATTCAATAACTTTCGGAAGACAATTGCAAAAGATGTGAAATTTGGATATGTGATAGATGTCGATGTGTAGATGCTATATCCTACTCTGCGAGATGAGAAACAACAATGTGGTAAAATGTAGAATGAAATACTAAAACTGCTACTGAATGCAATGCAAGAAAAGAATTGTTTTTGGTTGATACAAGATTGCTTTACAACCAAGGATGCTCCTGCCTCATTTTGTGGGAGCAAAAGCCTCTCTAAGAAGGGAGGTATGATCCATATGGATCCAGACAATCAAATATCTTCTTCAATTGAATGAAATTCGGCAATTGGAAATTACAAAAAATGCTTGGTTTTGTTCACAAGACAAAACCATCACCTTGAGACAAGAGGCAATTACCAAACCACCATGGCTAAAGACAAAATTGCCACAATGGAAATGAAAACACCTCGTGACAACTAGCAATTTTGTCACAACACAAGAACATAGAATTTGAAACAAACCCACTAGCTTTTGACACTTTTGGAACCAAATTAGGGTCTTCCAATGCATGCAAGTGCTCCAAACATCATTATGGTGTGACAAAGCTATTGCAAGGGTTCAAAGGATTTCTTGAGTGTTCTATGTGCGAGAGAAGGGTGAGAGCACAAAGTTGTGTCACTTTTTTATAAAGGAAAAGAAAAAAAACTTTCAACATTTTAGCTTGAAGCACCTGAAATCGATATATATTATATATGTTTCAAATTTTGAAACAATATAAACTAAATGAAATGTAGATATTTAAGTGTAGTTTACGACAACATCCTTTTACAAATTGTAATGTCCCCTTTTAGGAGGAATCACTAAAACCCAAATCTTGCATTCAAAGTGTTTCTCAAAGAGACATTAGAATGTTAGAGATCAATAAGTTTAGTGATAAAATCTAATAAGACTAGTGATAATATAAATATTCCATTTTCGTCAAAGAATTATTTATTTCTTCCAATCACTTCTATGAATGGTTCTTCTGTAATGTGTTTCATAAGTACCGCTTTCAAAATCTCCTAATGGAATTCTATATCATAATGAATGAATAGAGTAGTTATTATTTATTAAGCTCAATAATTGCTGCAAGCATCATTATTGTAAATTGTTTTATTACATATATCTAAGTATACCCTTTCCGGTTGTTATCCTGTCGTTCCAACTCACAATGAGCTACCCATTCTAATAAATTAATCATATACTAGACCTACTATTCTTACCTTCTACCATTATCATGTTAATCTATACTCTCATAGAACTCATACCTGGTCAGTGGTGGATTTGTATGAGCATTGCATTTACCTTTATGCTTTGCACAAAATGCTTGTGTCTCTTGGAATAGGGTTCCCCCCCAAGAGGTGAGTCCTTTAGTCAATCACTCCACCTTAAGCATCATTTGTAGAAACATTAAGCGCTCATGTCCTTAGTCTTCCATAATCGACCCGATACATGAAACTATGATTAATTAGTAGATGTTGATCAATGTGGTTGCAATCTTTCAAATATGGGCAGAAAATGCTTGATTCAATAATACAATCTATAGATAGATGTTCTGACGGTGGCAGATAGGTAGAGCGATAATAGTCTTGGTTTCATCGTATACACCTCCAATATCAATTTGTCCTTTGTTAGATGGTGCGACAGAGAAATGTATGGTGGCGTAATGATATTTTATAGCTTTACCACTTGATGTGTATAGACGTGTCCATACTTGAACCGCGATTGCATATGGAACATGTAGCTCCATTCTTTGTTGCTATAAATGCGGATGGATTGCAATCGACGTCATTCATTCCCAAGATCTCCTACTAAAGTTGTATTGACTTCCAAATAAGGAGACCAGACGACTGTCAGTATTAGCTCTTTCACCTATATTCATCGCTTCCTCCTCCCCACACTTGTGAACGAAATCCAATGCTAGATGAGACGGGTTGATGGTTATAGAACGATATTTCTAATTGCTTAATAGGCTTCACCCTGTCTGCGACTTACTAGCAATGCCCGACAATGATTATATTTCTTCGACTTCATCTTGGCCATTGAATACCCGTGAGTTTCCCTCTCCAATCACGTTTCATATAGCATAGACTTAATATAAAAAATACGTACCTAAAGTTTCGTATTCCACTGAAAGAAACATATGAGGATATTTAAACCTTTTAGCACCTCTTCCCAAGAGGGACGTCTTGCTTCAAGGGTCGCGATTTCGGCCAAGGGAGATATGTTTTAGAAATCATTGTCTTTTCTTAATTTAGGCTGCCATCGGTTGCCTTAATTCATATATCATAAATTATAATTTATATTTGTTTGTTTACATTTTATGATTTATATTTTATTATCTCAAATCTCTTTTGAGTAGATTATCGTATTAGTGATATTTATAATTTTCACATACTTGCTAGTTTCATTCTTATAACATGGGCCATTCTATGATATTTATATTGTGATTTAATTATGATAATTGTACTATATGTAGTAATATATATATATATATATATATATATATTAATGTAATATGTAATATACAATATATACATTCAAATATCAAATATAAGATATATATATTTTATATAATAAATGTAATGCGTATTTATTTATGTGTATATAATATAATTTCATCTTTATTAATAATAATCTCAGTTATCCAATAAGGATGTATGAGCTTTTGATCCACCATCATTATTAATTGTATATCAATATTAATAATTTATAATATCTAGAATTGCAAAAATTAGGGGACATGACACATTAAAAAAATTAGTTTGATACAGTTTTTTTGAAAAATTATCCATACTATTGAATTGCTAAAAAAAAAATTAAAAATGAGGTAGATGAGAGTCATGAGACATTAAGAAATTTGTAATAAAAATATTTTTTCTTCCATCATTTTACTTTATTGTGAACTTGATACTCTAGTGCATGGAAAAATTATTGAATTTTGATAAATATTTATTTTATAATAAATGTTTAAGTCAAATATCCCAAAAACAAAGCAGTTTGATGGGACATCAAACATTTAGTGCTTGTTTATCAAAAATGCAAAAAAATATCGGCTTGACTGGGACTCTCTCCTCTAGTGTAGTGAATTTTTCTAGATTTTTAAGAATTTTAACTTTGTTTTTTTCACCCAAATCAACCTCAACTTCCAAGATAATGACCCACTTGTCATCAAAATTTAAAAAGAAGCATTAAATAGAATTAAAATATAATAAAATTTACATTTTCAAAATATGCACAATAAGATCTATGAAGAGATGTTTCTCGTTTTTCTTGAAAAAGCAATTGGCACATGTAAAATTCCATCAAAATTGGAGAAAAAATAATAATTTGAACTCAAATTGGAAAACAAAGGGAATTGCCACCAAAACCTCAACTACATAGACATATTCAAGTTTTCAACCCAATTAGGTTCAACCAAACCAAGTTAGATTGAACACCACAAGCGTAAAAGATGAAATTTGTGTTCCTTTTATACTAAAAGGAGGTTGGGCCGACCTTGGTTAGGCCAAACCTAGTTGGGCTTAACCCCCTCTCTGCTTTATAGATGCCACATCTATGCCATGCAAGGGTTGAGCTGAACATTTTCTTGACTAAACTTGACTCGGCCAAACCCATCGTGACATGGCTTTGTGCTTTCATCCAAAAAGGAAAATTCAATTGTAATACTTGACAGTGAATATTTAGAATATGTAATATCCCCCTTATAATTTTTTTCAATTTTTTCCACAACACTTCACCTGTTAGCATTAGCAAAAAAACCAAAACCAACTGAGAAAGTAACCCTACACCAAGAATGTTCACCAAGATCCCAATGTGGGCGAGGTAATAGCACATGGCGCTGGGGATCGTTAGCAAATAAACTGAAAAGTGTTGGAAATTACAATGCTTATGCAACTTGACCACTTATTCAACAGGAGTAGTTTGACGGCTCAACCGATCAGCATCATGAGGAATTACAAAGTGCATGAAAAGTAAAGTATGGGTGACTTGCCAACCCCTCCCGCTTGTTCAGCAAGCAGTACAGAAAAGTAAACGAACGGCGAGGCCTATCCCTTCCACTAAGAGTGGGAATTACAAGTAATGAGCATTGACGGCGAGGCCTGTCTCTTCCACTAAGAGTGGGAATTACGAAGTAAGGAGTTGAAATATAGAGTGGTTGAATCAGTACTACTGATTTCAGCCTTACAATGAGAATAATCTGCAAGATACAAAGAGATTTAACTGTCCAATCCACTACCAAATGATATTAGATGATTTCCCAACTTCACAAGCTTATCAACTATGAAAAACAAGCCAAAATCAGAACTTCAAACAATCTGATATAAAAAACCAGTGTACAGAAAATGCAAACCAGCAAGCACGAATCACACCAAAATGCTCATAACTCGATGTAGACACCTCTGAATGACATGAAACCAGTTGCAAATGAAGCATAGGAGGTAGGCGCCCAAGTCAGAACCAAGAAACAACATCAAACACCTCAGAATATTTTATGCACACAATCCAATGCAATGACAGGCAAAGTACAACCTCCTTGAAGAGGGCGACCAGCAAGAATAAATCATATGCTTCACCAAAAATTACCAAAACTTGTGGAAAGTGGTGCCTAGCATAGAGAAAGAGATTGGAACAATACCCACAACCACTGGAAAATCGAGCAAAGAGCCACAAGCAAAAAGTGCTTCTACAACACCAAAACCAGAGAACACAAACTGCAGAAAACTTCAAATATCTTCATCACAATAAGCTCAATCTGCTCTTCAGTGTGAAGAACAACCACAAAGCTCAACTACGTGCTATCTTGCAAACACAAAACCAAGGTTGCTAGGAGGTATGCTTTCCTCGAAGCGAGTCTATACCAATTTCGGCAACACTTCATTGTAAGTTTCAATGGATACCGACAATGAGGCCCAACAGTCTTATTTACAACTTCTCCCTTTCCCTCCAATTAGGGCGCCCAAACTGAAATCTGAATTCACCATTCTCAATTTTCATTTGAGTTTCATTAGCCTCCTCCAAATCGTCCCACATGAGAGAAATACAACTTTATTAAAAATGCCAATAAAACATAAGCTAGGCATCCCAAATAATAAGTGAAATATTTTAATAAAAACACTTATCTCTTCCTCTAGGCGTCCACCAAGATATAAGTGAAAATAAACATTATAATCACTTAAATATTTTCCCCATATAAAGTCGTCCACTTTTGCATAGGAAATATTTTCACTTAAAATATAAGCTCCACCAAAATATTGAATTTGCCAAAATGAGCTCCAAAAATGTTGGAAACCAAACTACTCAAACTGACCTCCCTGAAATAGCCTCGAAACTGGACTGTTGAAACCCTGCTAAAAATAGCACTACTAAAAATAGTACTTACTATAAATAGCATACTTCTAAAAATAGTAAGTGTCTCCAAATGTATTTTGACCACATTCTGAGTAGCCATCGCAACTTACTAAAAATAGTAAGTCCAGAAAAGTTACATTTTTCAGTTGCATGTCACACCACTATGAGGCTCTCTGAAAACCTAGAAGAAATCCATAATCCAAACTGTAAAACTTCAACATGCAAGCCTCCAAAACTGCCAAAGTATCCTCCTAGAAAATAGGAAACCCTAATTTCTCCTTCTGACTAGCCTACAGGCTTCCGAAAATAGACCATCAGACACAAAAGAGCGTATGGCTAAAATGGGGACATTCCAATCTGCCCTTCCCAAAATTGCTTGTCCTCAAGCAATGCCACTACACTCCAAACTGCTCCCACCAAAACATATAGGATCTCAGGGTCCCATGTCCATCTCTAAAAAGACCCACCTTGTTGATGCTACTCCACTCTGATCATACAAACGATGCCATTGTACTAGAATTGCACTAACCTTCCCTACAACCTCAAAGAGTTAACATGCCTAAAATTCAAACTGAGAAACGTGGAAGGATTGGAATCAAAATCTAGTAGCATCTCCCGCCCAATAAACTCTAAGGAATTAGCATCTGCAATGTCAATGACTATCACCATTCTAAGAACAAATAAGAATAATCTAATCAACTCAAAAATAATCTCATCAACATAACTCCTCAAAGCATCAAACAAAGTCACAACAACAAGAGTGTCTCCATCATAGCTATTTGCAAAGGAAAAAGCAACTCTTTGCACAGTCATAGCAACCGCATCCACAAAACTCCACAAGGATGTACAATGCCTTTTCCAAATAATACTGATACATCCAAGAAGACTCCCAACAATTTTCACAAATTACTCTTCAAGAGTCTCAAAATGCCAAACCCAACCGAGCAATGGTTCGCTGCCCCAAACATTTGTACAAGGGAATGTACAAAGATAGCCACTAGAATGAGCACGATCTCTATCCAAAAGCTAATTTTGCTCTGTCTGAACCACCATTTCTCTCATTTGAGTCCAAAAATCATCTTTGGGAAGAGATTGTGCAGTGAAAATATGAGTGTACCAGCTGCCCACCAAGTCAAAAATGAATGACTCAACATCAGATTTAAGAGAGATCAAGAAGTAGGGAAATGAGTAACTGCTGCAATACTAAAAATCCAAGTTCATTTTGACCAATCTGCTCAAAAACAAAGCTGGAAACACCCACTCTAAAAGCTCCATTACAGCAAAGAACCATTCTTTACTCCAACTTCCTCTCCGAACCTCCAATTGATGATCAGAAATAATCATCAAATAGTTGATAAAGAAGGTAACAACACCCATAGAACTGAAAATTTGACGCTTATCACTCCAACATACCTTCTTTTCACATATAATGATTATCATCAAATGCAAGTTGATATCAAGATCCCAAATCATAAGTAAAGAGGAACCATTCCGCAAATGGAGAATTACTCTAACTAGAATGCTTTGATCAATACGTTCTATTTGAATCATTACTTCTTGAAACTCCAAAAAGTATTCAGCAAATCTGAATTCACTGAGAAAATTGAATTCAAAACAATAAGACAAGAATTGCTAGAAAGATTCAATGAACCCTTCATCAAACTCCATTCTGAAATTAGTTGCTCTTAAGGTAGTTGGTGCAAACATAAAATCAGATCTAAATATAACCAACATCCCCATCAAATATTGAATAAACTCTTCATTGGAATGCCAATCAATTCTCTGATGTCAATCAAGAACGATGACTTCATTCTTCCTTGATTCTTGATTTTCCATCTCCTGTAGAGTGGATAGACTAGGAAAAGCAGTAAAGACATCAGTATGCAACTCATGTATCGTTATTCAACTGTTGGAAGAAGCACTAGAATTCCTCCCTTCAACATTAGTGTCTAAAGAGATTTCCTCATTAATCTCAAAAAAAGGATTCTCATGAAACTCGTTAGCACCAATTTCAAATAAAGGATTATCATGAACTTGAAAGACATTCTGACACAAATTTGAACTCTCCGTTCTTTTAGGACAACAATTCAAGTCAAAGGTCTCTTGTATGAGATCAAGCTCTTCAAGTACTTCTTGAATTTCTTCAGTTCTCTTCTTGTCTTCTTGTTCCTTGAAATAGTGAGCAGCAATTATTTGATCTTCAACTTCTCTTATGGCCTTTTCAACTTCAAGCAATTTAGCTTTTATTTGCTTATTCCATTCCAAAGCCTCATCAGCAACCTTAGCGACCCTGTCCTTCTCACCAATGATGTGCAAAAGACTTGTTTTGATATCTTCCACAACTTCCCTAATTGACTTCAAATCAGCAAGAGGTATATGGCACTCATCTTGATTCCTTGGTACTCTGTAGATCAAATTTTCCACACATTGATGAATATCATCCAACTTGGATAAAACTTGAATCTCCTTTTCAGCAATCAATGAGTTTTGATTGCACCATTCACAACCCAGTTGAGTTCATGAAGTGCTACAAGGGGAAAAGAAGAAATCAGAAATCATATCAGCTATACTCCTTAGACTGTCATGCATCTGTTGGACACTACTTCTCATTTCATCAATGGTGCTTTCAAGGTCATTAGCTCTTTGCTTCTGATTGGCTTCAAGCAAAGAAAATTCAGACTTGTGTCTACTAGAAACAACTCCCTTAATATCTTCCTTAGTACATGATTCCGCTTTTGTGATGGAAGAATTTTCCACTTCTCTCTTCTCAGCCTTTTTTTGTTGTTCTAACCAAAATCCTCGTGAACTGCGGAGATGTAGAAGGTATTCATTGGCTGATAGGATATCTTCAACTGCAGGCATATTATCTATCTCTGTAGGTTCAGCTCTTGAACCTTCATCATGAGTTTCCTTGGCTAATGATGACTCACTTCTCTCCTTTGTAGGAGGCATGGGTATCTCATGAGACTCCAAAACTTTTGCTGCCACATTATATTCTTCTAAAGAATACCTGAATTCTTCATGTACTTCTGCAACTGATGTTGCCACGTTGCACTCTTCTATGGAATGCATGGACATTTGCAAATCTGAAGTTGTAATCAGAGATCCTGATATAGAATCTTTGGAATTTGACATTCTTTTTGTTTCTTCTTCAAAATTCTCCTTCACCCGCTCTATCTTCTTCAAAAGTGGCTTCAATTTCTCCTCACATTGATTAAACAATTCATTGATTAGTATATCAGCAATAGGAGAAACCTTTTCTTCATGTTCATATGTGTCAACGAGGAGAAATTGGACGTTTGGTGGAATCTCGTCAACCTCTTTAATAGTGAGAACAAGAAAATTCTTTATAGCTGCAATAACATTCTCTTCTTGTTCGCTCCAAGTGGATATGAAGAGGTAGTGAAACAAGTGATAAATTTGATTTTGCATTTCCAAGTCTATTAGCAAGATACAAGTCCTGAGATCTGAAAATGTCTTTAAAATAGTAGCTCTTCTAGGAAATTGACTGCTACCGGTTTCATCAAGATCTTGGGAACTTTCTGTAATCATATGAAGAATCTTCTTCATAATTTCATCATCATAAGGCATCAAAGGTGCTAGAATCCTCATAACTTCACTAAAGCATGAAGTAACCAACAAGCTTATTTCTTCATCTGGATGCCCTATCCAATAGGGATGAATCAAAGAGGTCATTGCAGGAGATAATGCCTTCTTCAACAATTCAGTAGGCGATTGTTGGACTTGACTCAAACAATGTTCCAACTCTGACAATATACTCACTTCTTCACCTCTTGTCTGACATTCTTCATTGAGCCTCGTTCCTATAATGAACAGTGACCTTGCCAAACTTCTTTCTTCTTCAGAAGCCATAGTCAGATCTGACTTCTCACAGTCCCTAAACTTCAAAAAATGTAACATTTTTTAGGAACTTCTGGAAGTTGAAACTGAACTCAATTTTGACCTCTGGTGTAGAATCTGATTTCTCTGTCACTCATCTAACAACCAAAGCACTAAACTCACAGGATGGCAGGATCTTGGCTATGATACCACTGTAATATCCCCCTTACAATTTTTTTCAATTTTAGCCATAGCACTTCACCCGTTAGCGTTAGTAAAATCAAAACCAACTAAGGAAAGTAACCCTACACCAAGAATGTTCACCAAGATCCCAATGACAGGCGAGGTGAGCAAATAAACTCAAAGTGCTGGAAATTAAAAAGCTTATGCAACTCGACCACTTATTCAACAGGAGTAGTTTGATGGCTCAGCCGATCAACATGATGAGGAATGCAAGTACAAAAAGTAAGAGTTGGGCGGCTTGCCAACCCCTTCCGCTTGTTCAGCGGGCAGTACAAAAAAGAAATGTTGAAAGTAAATGGAAGGCAAGGCCTGTCACTTCCACTAAGAGTGGGAATTACAAGTAAAGAGCAGGGATAGCGAGGCCTGTCCCTTCCACTAAGAATGGGAATTACGAAGTAAGGAGCAGAAATATAGAGAGGTTGAATCAATACTACTAATTTCAGCCTTACAATGAGAATAATCTGCAAAATATAAATAGATTTAACTGTCCAATCCATTGCCAAATGATATTAGATGATTTCCCAACTTCACAAGCTTATCAACTATGAAAAAAAAGCCAAAATCAGAACTTCTAACAATCTGATATAAAAAACTAGCATACAGAAAATACAAACCAGCAAACATGAATCACACCAAAATGCTCATAACTCGATGCAGACACCTCTAAATGACATGAAACTAGTTGCAAATGAAGCATAGGAGGTAGGCGCCCAAGTCAGAACCAAGAAATAGCATCAAACACCTTAGAATCCAATGCAATGACAAGCAAAGTATAGACTCCTTGAAGAGGGCGACCAGCAAGAATAAATCATATGCTTCACCAAAAATTACCAAAACTTATGGAAAGGGGCGCCTAGCATAGAGAAAGAGATTGGAACAATGCCCACAACCATTGGAAAATCGAGCAAAGAGCCACAAGCAAAAAAGTGCTTCTACAACACCAAAACCAGAGAACACAAACTTCAGAAAACTTCAAATAGCTTCATCACAATAAGCTCAATCTGCTCTTCAGTGTGAAGAACAGCCACAAAGCTCAGCTACGTGCTATCTTGCAAGCATGAAACCAAGGTTGCTAGGAGGTATGCTTTCCTCGAAGCGAGTCTATACCAATTTCGGCAACACTTCGTTGTAAATTTCAATGGATACCAACAATGAAGCCAACACTTTTATTTATAACTTCTCCACAAATTCAAAATGTCTTTCCCTCCAATTAAGGCGCACAAACTAAAATCCAAATTCATCATTCTCGATTTTCATTTGAGTTTCATTAGCCTCCTCCAAATCATCCCACATGAGAGAAATACAACTTTATTAAAAATGCCAATAAAACATAAGCTAGGTGTCCCAAACAATAAGTGAAATATTTTAATAAAAAACACTTATCTCTCCCTCTAGGCGTCCACCAAGATAAAGTGAAAATAAACATTATAATCACTTAAATATTTTCCCCATATGAAGTTGTCCACTTTTGCATAGGAAATATTCACTTAAAATATAAACTCCACAAAAATATTGAATTTGCCAAAATGAGTTCCAAAAGTGTTGGAAACCAAACTGCTCAAACTGACTTGCCTGAAATAGCCTCAAAACTGGACTGTTGAAACCCTGCTAAAAATAGTACTTACTATAAAATAGCATACTGCTAAAAATAGTGTCTCCAAATGCATTTTGACCACATTTTGAGCAGCTGTCGCAACTTACTAAAAATAAAGTCCGAAAAAGTTACCTATTTCAGTTGCATGTCACACCACTGCGAGGCTCTCTGAAAACCCAGAAGGAATCCAAAATCCAAACTATAAAACTCCAACATGCAAGCCTCCAAAACTGCCAAAGTATCCTTCTAGAAAATAGGAAACCCTAATTTCTGCTTCTGACTAGCCTATGGGCTTCCGGAAATAGACTATCAGACACAGAAGAGCGTATGGCTAAAATGGGCACATTACAGAATAAAAATTGGTTGTATCCCCTCTCTATACTATTAATAATAATCCATAGGTAGCCGACTATTTCTCAATACAAGTTGGCTTTTCCCTCTAAGGGGGGTTTTCCACAATAAAATTGTCTCAGTTGTGTATTGTTTTGCAAATTTTCGTGTTAGTTTTTCCAAATATAGCATTCACCCTCATCAACTATCATTTGTAATTAAGCAAGTAGAAAAATAATTAATTTTGTGATTTCATAGTTTTTACATTCTACAACTTGTTTGATGAAATTATGGATCAATATTACTTGTAAATTATCAAACTGCAACAATTCTATTCGAGTAGAATTCATGAAATTACTTATATTTGTTTGCATTGTCTTTTTGTAATGTCCCCTTCTCATCAGTGAGTAGTGCAATAGCCCGTCAGCCTATTCTAGATGCCCGTAGGCTCAACGGAGGTAAAATTATGGTTTCCAGTGTTGGAGGTTTTTGGCATTTTCGGAGGCTTGTACGTTGGAGTTTCAAGATTTGGTTTGCAGATTCTTTCTGGGTTTGGAGAGTTTTGCAATGATATGACATGCAAATGCATTGGGCAACTTTTCAAAATTTACTAATTTTAGTAAGTTCTATTTTTAGCAGTGCTCCGGTTGGCAGCAGCACAATGAGCTTTCCACTTCGAGAAGGGCAATTGAGTATTTTTGGATTTGGCTTTTGAGGTGCAATTTTGGAGAAATGAATTATTTTAAGTCATTAATGTTATATTTTCACTTTGGCCCCCCTTGGCCTAATGTGATGACTTAAGTTGTTTATAAAAGGGGCCCTTGAGGGTTGGACGCCACATTTGGAGATGAATATTAATATTTCAAAAGTTATTATTTCACATGAGGGTTTGGACGCCAAAATGAAGAAAGGAGAAGATGATTTTAAAATTAAATTATTTCCAAGGTGTGTGGGGCGTCCCTTTTTGGAGAAGCTAAAGAGTCGCCTCAAACTGTATAAAAGGAGGCCTTTGCTCATTCCTTCATCATCCATTGCTTATCATATCGAATTGTTGTTGGAATGGTTTTAGGTTTATGGCTTCAAGGAATGCATACCTCCTAGCAAGGATTTAGTTTCGTGTTTGAAAGATAACACCTAGCTAGATAAGAGACTGCTTCTCATTCAGAGATTGCAGATTGAGCTTCACAGTTGGAGTTTTTTGATGTTTTTGTCAATTTACAAGTTGCTAGTTATTGTAGTGCTGAAAGTGATTTTCAATCATAAGTCTTAAAGTGATTTTTGTTTGTTTTTGGGTAGTTTCTCAATCTATTCCTAGGCCCTAGGCATCCCTATTTGCAAAGTTTTGGAATTTTTAATGAAGTCTCTGATATTATCTTGAAGGTCGCCCCTCTTGGGAGGCCGTACCATGCCTGTGAGTGCCTTGGGATTCGTGCAACATATATTAATAGGTGTTTGATGATGTTTAGTGGTCTAGACTTGGGTGCCTTCCTTCTTAGATTCATTTGTATTTTATTTCAAATCATTTGGAGGTGTTTTGATGGAGTTTCGAGCATTTTAGAATGATCATAGTTTGCTGGTCTATGTTTTTTGTTTGCTAGTTTTTATATCAGATTGTCAGAAGTTCAGTTTTGGGCTTGTATTTCATGGTTGAAAAGCTTGAGAAGTCTGAGGAATCATTTAGCACCATTTTGCAATGATTGGACATTCATAACACTTTGTATTTTGCAGATTATTATCATTGTAAGACTGAAATCAGTAGTACTGATTCAGTCATTTATAAGTCTGCATTTATTTTGTGATTCTAAAGCAAATCATTTGTATCTTTCTTAATTCACCCACTGAATAAGTGGAATATCCCACTGCATAAGTGGATGCCTGCTGTTAGCAGATGATTTCACTTTTATTGTAATTTCGCTCCCGCTAAATAAGTGGTCAAGCTTCTTTTCATTTCAGCATTGTACTTCATTTCAGATTTGTTGCTAACGATCCTTGGCGCCATATGCTATCACCTCACCCATCTTGGGATCTTGGTGAACATTCTTGGTGTAGGGTTACTTTCAACTGATTTATATTTTGGGCTAACTTAACGGATGCACTGTTGTTTGGTGATAATTTCAAAAAAAAATTGTTGGGGGATATTTCACTTTTCTTAAGCAATGCATATCAAAAAAATTATAGATAAGTTGAGATTTAAATATTGTAAAGTGATCTAAGACTAACATGGCTAGGATGCCAGAATTGTATGTAAATTTGATATGGCCAAGATTAAATAAATGTCTTGTATGTATTAAAAGGATAGCAAAATCTAAAAGGCAGTAATCTTTTATCCACCTTCCTAGTATTATTTGTTAATTGTACATATGTTCTTTCTAATAAAGTGGCAATGGTTCTTCCAAAGTTCTTTTTTCAAGCCAATGCCTACCTAGGTAGTGCAAACCCTCTTTTTAGGTACAAATAGGTGAGACTACCAAGCTTTACAATTCATAAGAAAGGGGCAAATCCTCTTGCAATTATGTGAAATTTTATGAATCATCTGGATTGCCTGTGTGTGACTAGTGGTGCATTTTCCCCACTAGGGACTTTCTTTGCAATCAAGATTTAAACTAAGGGGCCTTGACAATGGTTTACTTTTGAGCTCCGTAAGAAAAAAAAAAATAGTAGAAAGGTTGAGCGGAGCAAAGCGAAGCGTAGTGAAGATGGCGAGGAAAACAATAAGTGAGAAAGGCGATGGTTTTGGCTCCTTCAATGATGACGGCGATGGTGAGGGAAATTCTGAAGATAGTGAGGGCATAGAGTAGTTGGTCCAAGGGGTTGCGTCCCTCTCTCCTTTGGTGGCGATAGCAAGCTTTGGCTTTGTTGGCTATGTTCCTTTTGGGGCTAAGGGGTATGTGGATGCTTATGTTGTCGAAATAGCTAGCGAGGAAGCGGATGTTTGGTGGGGGGAGGAAGAAGATCCTGCTTCCTCATCTTCCTTTGATTTATTGCCTAATGATGGGGATGCCCCGGATGAAGAGGATGAGTTCCTAATGAATTTCCTCTTGGATGCTCAATGGAAGGTGAATAAGCTTGTTGAGGTGATTGTGGTTGAGACCACTGATGGTGAATAGCTTTTGGGTTTGAGAAAAGGATTTCTTTTCCCTTCTAAGGGTGTTATGCCCTCCACGATGGAACTTATGGCTACAGTTCTACCTATTCCCAATTCTTATGCTTTAGACGAGCGAGGGTTTCAGCCATTGGTTGATGAAGTTGTTGCTTCTTTTCCTATTGTTGTTTCTGCTCCTGTTGTCATTTTAGAGATTGTTGTTCTAGACCTTACCCCTAGGGGTGTGGAGGATGGTTGTTTTGCGAGGGGTTTGGTCTCACTAGAGGATAAGGAGGTTGCACAGATCCTAATTGATGTTCCTAATTCTCTTCTTGCTGAGACGTTGGATTGGCTAAGGAGTTCGCTTGTTGGGAGATGTTGTGGTAATCGTCCCAATATTGATATTGTTAGAAGATGGATCATTCAAATTTCGAAGCTTCGTGGCGAGGTTGAGATATCTGCAATGTTGAACGGTTTTTTTCTTTTTTGCTTTTCCTATCAGGAGGATAGTTTTAAGGTCCTTATTGATGGCCCTTGGTTTTTGGGTTTCAATGATCTAAGTCTTCAAAATTGGTTGCTTGGTTTCAACCCTATGTTAGAAACTTTCAAGTTTCCTATTTGGGTCCATCAGCATGGGCTTCCCTTAGAATTTTGGCATGAAAAGATTTTCATGTCTATTGCCAATTATTTTGGGCAGTACTAAGATCACTAAATTTATGAAGCGTTTGTTATTCCTAGATTTTGTGTGTGTGTGTGGAGAAAAATTAGCAGCTTCCCACTCAAGTTACCTTGTCTTCAAAATTTGGAACTTGGGTGCAGTAGATAGATTATGAAGACTCCTTGGTTATCTGCCTTTCTTGTGGTAAAGTGGGTCATACCTCCACTACTTGTCTTAAGAATAAGGAACATCACTTTGTTTGGAAGAAGGATCATCAGCAAGCTGCTAAGGAGGATTCCACTACTCCCATCTATCAGGAAGTCTTGAAAGCTGATCTTAAAGAGTACCCCCCAATGGTTTCGTTGATAGACCCCTCGTTTATTGCCTTGGGGATGGGAGATGGTTCTGTTAGTGATAGTATGTCTCCTCTCTGCCCCAAAAAAGCTATTTTTAGGGAGAAGGATCCATGTTATGAGATAAAGCAAAGTTCATTGGAACAGTTTTTTAAACCACCCTGACTTTCAGTGAGCTGGTCAGTCTTTAGCCTTGCTGGTCCTTCTGTTTTCTGTTGTTTTTTTTTTATGTTAGTTGCTGCCAGTTGTGCTTCATGATATATCTTTCTCTTGTACAAGGGTCGGGGCCCTTTCCAAACCCTACTTACCTAATCAAAAACAATTTAAAAGAAGTTAATCAAAAACAATTTAAAAGAAGTTAATTATTCTTCTACGTTACAAATGTCATGTCATCAGCAACCCTAATAATATGTCTTGTCAAAAATGATTTTGGAAAAAAAATCTTTTTGTTTACCAGAATTTTATTCAATTGCCTCTAGGCTTAAAAAGCTAAAAGATAAAATAAAATGGCACATGTCTAGCTTTGTTGGCTTTCTATAATACCAAATCCCATTTCCTACAACTTCCTGAGCTAAGTTCAGTGACAAAGTTTTGTGTAATATCTGAACTATAAGGAGTAAAAAATGCACAGCCATCATGATTGCAGTCAGAGAGTTCTGCCCTATGTTATCAATTTTCAAGTCCTATCACCATGTAGGTAATTTTGATGATCTAGGTGGTAATGTGTGTTTATTGGTCAGGTGCCAGCATCACTTAAGTATTTCCAGTCATCAGCATGCTACAGACTCTGTCGCCAGTCAAACAAGCATACCAGATTGAAACAGGATACTGGTGACAGGCACCAATGACCATCAACATAATAACAACCCTCCCCCCCTTGCTCCTTCCATCGCCCCATGCAGGAGCCAAGGCCAAATATTGCTACTTGAAGCCGCTGCATTAATAACAGCAAAAAAATATGTCACATGTGGAAGACCTGCTGTTTCATATTCCATAACAATTCTTTTACATTCCACATTTTTTTATGAACATGTCCACATGCATTCATGTTATAAGGTATTGTAATGAATGTTCAAAATCCTGTATCTTTCTTTAATAAGAATACAAATGTCGTTTCTATAACTAATTTCCAGCATGCCATTTGCTTTCATTTATCACACATCTAAGAGTGTTATCCTCCAGACATGTACAGGACCACATTATTTGGATTCCTCCAAAATCAAAAGTTAGAGACAAATTATATTGGGACAACTTCAATTCTTGATGAATCAAGAATTGGAACTAAATTATGCAAATGTACATGACGAGCACAGATTCCCCTCCCACTTTCATTATTCCCCTTGTTAGCATGTAGTGCGGTTTATTAAAAAAAAAAAAACCCTTCAAGCCATACTTTTTTGCTTGGGGCTCCTAATCTCGTTCTGATGCCATACTATTTTATATTTACCAACTAGAACATAAACCTAGAACCTCCTATCAGAATGTTACCACTAACCTACTGGAACACTATCATGAGTTACGGCCCTGCTGGGACACTATCACTGAGTTGCGGCACCCCTCAGAATCAGAAATGTGGATTGTTCTTCCAACCATTTGGGGAGCTTCTTACTTGGAGGAAATTAAAATGCATAGCGACTAGCCAATTTCAATTGTCACCAATTGAATACAAATTTCAGTTAAAAACCTTACAAAGAAGCAGAATTGTTGTACATACCTTGAGATTTCTCCATGTTATTGAAAAATCCATACTATGTGTACGGATTTTTGAATAGCTATATGATAGTTCCTTTTAACGTTTACAAAGTATTAAATTTAAAAGGATAAATTCACCAACTGGATATATAGGTTAAATCTTAGTCGTAAAAATTTACCAATTTAAAAACAAGATTCACTTTCTTTAAGAAATTTTTTTAAAACTCAATTTTTCTGAAGTACAGTAACTTATTTTCCAGATTTATATTCAGCATGGAAAAGGTTGAGAGGATGGAAGAGTTATTATAAATTGAATAACTAGAAAATCAGCACTTCACATAACGTCCCATAAATTATCTTTGACTATATGGACGTTCAAAATCTTCTATAGAAACTTCAAAAATATCCTCAGATTATAACATTAACATATAAGAATTCATAAGAATTCACTATGAAAAAAGCTTCATCATAATTTCTCTACTCTTAAGAACATAGGCTTCCTTAAAATTATCTCTCTCCATAGAACTCATTTGGAACAGATAAACCTTTACGTTTATTTACATTTTAAAATTTAAGGAAAAAAAAAGTTACCAGGGCTAACTGAAACAGAAGATGATTCGCTTGCTCTGATTCTGCATTCAGGGCCCCTCTGCGGTCTTAATTTTAAATAAGAAATACTCATTCCATTGAATTTATTAACTTTTACAGGGCATTTGCTTCTTTCGTTGGGCGGTGACAATTGAACACATTTGGTGAGCATGGGACCTGAAAAAATTGCAGTTGATGCCATTGCCACGGATACAAAATCAAAAATGGAAATGGAACATGTATTTTAAATTTATTTTATAGTGAAATCGAAATTAATTGAATTTTTTTATTCAATTCGTATTGGTGGTGATACTTGGGAATTCGATTTTACTTCTAGAAGGATTATAAAACCGAATTGATATTTTATGGTGTGCTACTGTCAAATATGTGGTGCCTAAGAGCTCGAGGGCCAAAGGTGAGTTTTATCCCTAGGATTTGGGCTCTCCTCGTTCAGATGTTTTTTTTGGTCTTTTTTTATTAGCCTTTTGGGTTGGTAGGGGAGGTTAATAATCATATACCTTTCACTTCTACATCTCCTTTTTGTACTACTTTAGACACAATTGTAAAAATATGGTGAGAGTGCTTAATTTAATTTGCTAGTTTGGATCAAATTATTAAGTGTGATTCTATCAATAGATTAGATTATGTTGTATGTTGTGTATCAAATTAAAATTTAAAGTTTTTGTTTTTGAGTTTTGTGAAAATTTTATAATTATTTTATTAATTTACATATAAATATTTCAAGTTGAATGATTTAGATCATGTATTTATAAATAGTTTTAGGTTGGTAGATTTTAGTTGAGAATTATATCAGAAAGCATTTAGAAAATATACTTGTATATTTGGAAATTAAAATATTGGGCAACATTACATCAAAATCATTAGGCATTATATTATTCGATTACATGTCTATGAATTTTACATAACTCTAAAGGGGTTTGATTGCTAGCAAGGAAGTTTAAGGTCTTATATCTATCCTATAAAAATCCCATTGTGCTTGTTAGTTCAACCCTTTGTTTGGAGATAAGTACAAAAGACAAACAAAGTGTAGAAGATTGCATCAATAGCAAACAAGGTCATGACCATAAGACCAAACCGTGTGGTGTGATTCAATCCTAGACCAAGCCATGTGGCACGACCTAGCTCACATCAAGACACTATCTAAATAGAGATTCTTCACATGTTACATATTCCAAATTTGTTTACCAAATCTTAAATTGCAGTTGTTGATTGTAACATATTAGTGAATCAACATCAAAGCTCAATGTTCACATTATTTTTGAAATACATAGGCACTCAAAGCAAAGCTTGAGCGGAGCAAAGCAAAGCACGGTGAAGATGGCAAGGAAAGCAATAAGTGTGAAAGGCGATGGTTTTGGCTCCTTCGATGATGAAGGCGATGGTTAGGGAAATTCTAAATATAGTGAGGGCGTAGAGGAGTTGGTCCAAGGGGTTGTGTCCCTCTCTCCTTTGGTGGTGATAGTAAGCTTTGGATTTGTTGGCTATGTTCCTTTTGGGGCTAAGGGGTATGTGGATTGTAATGTCCCTTACCTAGCCTTGCTCTTGGATTCGCTTGTTTTCCCTAGAATTCGATTGTTGATTAGGTTTAGGGTTTCTTCTTTGAAAAGGAATTTGTTTCTCTAATGAAATAACCCTAGATTAAAATATGCATTCACCAATTTTAATAACATTTCCACATACACATATATATGTTAACAATAATATATAAATATCCAAAATATATTCATAATCATAAAGCAATAATGGAGACATAAGAGGAGTGCCATAGGTGGATCCGCCATGAAGCCCTCATGTAAAGCTCAAGAGGTTGTCCATCACAATCCTTCTTGCCTAGGGGCTTAGTACCTGCATACTCCACTCATGGCAACACCTTAGAAGACACTCATCCTATCAGGGGAGAGGAACCAATAGAGTCCAAGTGGCCTAAGGCCTACAACCTCCTCTTGCCCAATCACGTATCTCTGCCCTAAGGGGCATTGGCATAGGTGGGACCCCCATCTTTCTATAACCCAATTCCTAGTCAAGGGCCTAAGGGGTTGCAAAGCCCAATCCCTTGTCTAGGGCCTAAGGGGTTGAAAGTGGGGTTTTTAAGCAATCCACTTCACCCATGTTTTGCCCATCCTAATAGGTTTACAAGCACATAGTATACAATCTTTACACAATTAGATATATTTGCATTCATCCAAGATTTATTTCATGCCTATAATCAAATATACTTTCAATTACCAATGGTCCTTTAAGTTCATCATTTCCTATGATAATTCTCATTATGATAAGATTAAAGAAAGCATTATATCCATAATCAGATTAGCAATATCTATTTCTTATATTCAAAATATGCTAAATATTATTGCTAAGTGAGTACATCACCTGAACTACTGTGTCTCCTTATTCCTTAATCGTCTTCCTTCAACGTTACTGCTCAGTGCCTTATCAAATTTTTGACTAGACAGTACATTGATTTCTCAACGATGATTTCTTCCTTCCTTATCTACTTTCCTTCCTTCCATATTCTCATTCCCTATTTTTTCTCCTTGATGCCTTGCATCAATCTCTCCTTTATGGTTGATCAAATGTCTCTTTATTTTTTGGACACGTCTTTTCATGCATTCGTTACTTTCTTTGTTTTGGGACTAATTCCTTAATAATGTTGATTGTTGCATTGGTTGATTGCCTAGTTTATGAGCTTTTTAGGAATCGACTTGGTGCTTATTTATCTTTCTTTTATTTGGCATTATTTATATGTTTTATGTTATATTTTATTTATCCCCTTTTTGGTTTATATGTTATATGTTTTTTTCTTCTATAGTTTATGAAATCATATTGTTAGTTTAGAATATTATTATATCTTTGATGTTTTAGGACATACTTTTAAATATTATCACATATTATCATTATAATATATTTATATTGTAATTATAATATGTACCTATGATAATCATGATTAAGGTAATAATGGTTAAGATATTATATTTATAAATATAATATTATCTTGATAACTATAATTATAATAAGATTGCTAATATATATATATATATATTGATTGTTATTTATTTATTTGAGACATAGTTATTATTTTGATATTTAGGTTTATTTATTTTTGTCTCAATACTTCATATTTGGTGTTACAATTTCGGGGACATGACATGGATGCTTGTGTTGTCGAAATAGCTAGTGAGGAAGCAGATGTTTGGTGGGGGGAGGAAGAAGATTTTGCTTCCTCATCTTCCTTTGACTTATTGCCTAATGATGGGGATGCCCCGGATGAAGAGGATGAGTTCCTGGCTAGTTTCTCTTGGATGCTCATTGGAAGGTGAATAAGCTTGTTGAGGTGCTTGTGGTTGAGACCATTGATGGTGAATAGTTTTTGGGTTTGAGAAAAGGATTTATTTTCCCTTCTAAGGGTGTTATGCCCTCCACGACGGAACTTATGGCTATAGTTCTACCTATTCCCAATTCTTCTGCTTTGGACGAGTGAGGGTTTTAGTCATTGGTTGATGAAGCTGTTGCTTCTTTTCCTATTGTTGTTTCTACTCCTATTGTCATTTTAGAGATTTTTGTTCTAGATATTACCCCTAGGGGTGTGGAGGATGGTTGTTTTGCTAGGGTTTTGGTCTCTCCAGAGGATAAGGAGGTTGCATAGATCATAATTGATGTTCCTAATTCTCTTTTTGTTGAGATGTCTAATTGGCTAAGGAGTTCACTTGTTGGGAGATTTTGTGGTAATCATCCCAATATTGATACTGTTAGAAGATGGATCATTCAAGTTTGGAAGCTTCATGGTGAGGTTGAGGTATCTACAGTGTTGAATGATTTTTTTCTTTTTTCCTTTTCCTATAAGGAGGATAGTTTTAAGGTCCTTCTTGATGGCCCTTGGTTTTTGGGTTTCAATGGTCTAAGTCTTCAAAATTGGTTGCCTGGTTTCAACCCTATGTTAGAAACTTTCAAGTTTCCTATTTGGGTCCATCAGCATGGGCTTCACTTAGAATTTTGGCATGAAAAGATTTTCATGTCTATTGCCAATTCTTTTGGGCAGTACTAAGATCACTAAATTTATGAAGCGTTTGTTATTCGCTAGATTTTGTGTGTGTGGAGAAAAATTAGCAGCTTCCCACTTAGGTTACCTTGTCTTCAAAATTTGGAACTTGGGTGCAATAGATAGATTATAAAGATTCCTTGGTTATCTGTCTTTCTTGTGGTAAAGTGGGTCATACCTCCACTACTTGTCTTAAGAATAAGGAACATCACTTTGTTTGGAAGAAGGATCATCAGCAAGCTGCTAAGGAGGATTCCACTACTCCCATTTATTAGGAAGTCTTGAAAGCTGATCTTAAAGAGTACCTCCCAACGGTTTCATTAATAAACCCCTCGTTTATTGCCTTGGGGATGGGAGATGGTTTTGTTAGTGATAGTTTGTCTCCTCTTTGCCCCAAAAAAGTTATTTTTAGGGAGAAGGATCCATGTTATGAGATAAAGAAAAGTTCATTGGAACGGTTTTTTAAACCACCCTGAATTTCAGTGAGCTGGTCAGTCTTTTAGCCTTGTTGGTCCTTCTGTTTTCTATTGTTTTTTTAGACGTTAGTTGTGCTTCATGATATATCTTTCTCTTGTACAAGGGTCGGGGCCCTTTCCAAACCCTACTTACCTAATCAAAAACAATTTAAAAGAAATTCATTATTCTTCTACATTACAAATGTCATGTCATCAACAACCCTAATAATATGTCTTGTCAAAAATGATTTTGGAAAAAAAATCTTTTTGTTTACCAGAATTATATTCAATTGCCTCTAGGCTTAAAAAGCTAAAAGATAAAATAAAATGGCACATGTCTAGCTTTGTTGGCTTTCTATAATACCAAATCCCATTTCCTACAACTTCCTGAGCTAAGTTCAGTGACAAAGTTTTGTGTAATATCTGAACTATAAGGAGTAAAAAATGCATAGCCATCATGATTGCAGTCAGAAAGTTCTGCCCTATGTTATCAATTTTCAAGTCCTATCACCATGTAGGTAATTCTGATTATCTAGGTGGTCATGTGTGTTTATTGGTCAGGTGCCAACATCACTTAAGTATTTCTAGTCATCAGCATGTTACAGACTCTGTCGCCAGTCAAACAAGCATACCAGATTGAAACAGGATACCGTTGACAGGTACCAATGACCATCAACATAATAACAACCCTCCCCTCTTGCTCCTTACATCGCCCCATGCAGGAGCCAAGGCCAAATATTGCTACTTGAAGCCGCTGCATCAATAACAGCGAAAAAAATGTCACATGTGGAAGACCTGCTATTTCATATTCCATAACAATTCTTTTACATTCCAAATTTTTTTATGAACATGTCCACATGCATTCAAGTTATAAGGTATTGTAATGAATGTTCAAAATCCTGTATCTTTCTTTAATAAGAATACAAATGTCATTTCTATAACTAATTTCCAGCATGCCATTTGCTTTCATTTATCACACATCTAAGAGTGTTATCCTCCAGACATCTACAGGACCACATCATTTGGATTCCTCCAAAATCAAAAGTTAGAGACAAATTATATTGGGACAACTTGAACTAAATTATGCAAATGTACATGACAAGCACAAATTCTCCTCCCACTTTCATTATTCCCCTTGTTAGCATGTAGTGCGGTTTATTAAAACACAAAAAACCCTTCAAGCCATACTTTTTTGCTTGGGGCTCCTAATATCGTTATGATGCCACTGGAACACTATCATGAGTTACGGCCCTGCCGGGACACTATCACTGAATTGCGGCTCCCTTCAAAATAAAAAATGTGGATTGTTCTTCCAACCATTTGGGGAGCTTCTTACTTGGAGGAAATTGAAATGCATAGTGACTAGCTAATTTCAATTGTCACCAATTGAATACAAATATCAGTTAAAAACCTTACAGAGAAGCAGAATTGTTGTATATACCTTGAGATTTCTCCATGATTGAAAAATCCATACTATGTGTGTGGATTTTTGAATATCTATATGTGTTGATTTTTGTAGCTCGAAAGGTGGGATGTGGAGTTGTTTTAAAGCAACTCGAGTTGGATATGCTTTAAAGCACTTTAAAGCAATTTGAGTTGGATATGCTTTAAAGCAATTCGAGTTGGATTTTCAGAAAGATCAAGATTTTTATTCTTTAATAGAATGTCTCTAGTTTGTGAGGATAGGATAAATCCAAGAGTGATTTTATGTGTAATTAAAGCCAAAAAAGCAAAGAAAGAATCTTTCCTTGCACGCTAAGTAAAGCAGCTGGGCTTTATATATGCAAGATTGTTGTAGCAAACTTGTATTGTATTTTTGAAAGAAAAGTTTGGTGTTAGGCTGAATAGAAGATCCAACATTTGCAGGTTTTTCCCCGCATTGGGGTTTCTTGGGTAAATTTGTGTTATTGTCCATTTGTGATTGGCTTTTGTTATTTTTGCTTCTACCATTATTAGTTGTTGATTAACCTATTTGTATTAATTGTTATAAATCAGATTTCTTTCTGTGAATTTATTATGTAATTAATATGTTGCTGGGTTATAGAAATTAACATGGTATCAGAACTCTAAACTCTAAATACAAAGCCAAGATTTGTGATGCAGATTTCAAGAAAAAAAATTCATATTTTCGTCTCCAGTTCTTTTTTTTTTGTGGCTATGGAAACCAGTGTTCGATACAAGGACAGACTCGAGAGTGCATCTAACTTCTTGTAGTAGAAGGTTCGGATTACATCTGCTCTCAAGGAGAACAGGTTGTGGATCTATGCTAGCATAGAAGTGACTTTGCCAACAAATGATCTTGTTGCCTTAGATTCGCATGAAGTCAAAGAGGCCAAGACTCAGAGGATTATCCTTGATGGAGTAAGAGATCATTTAATTCCTCATTTATCAGGGAAAGACATCGCCAAGGAGATGTGGGATAAGCTCACAAGACTTTATCAGAGCGACTATCAGAGTCGTAAGATGATGCTCAAGGACAAATTGCATAATACCAAGATGTCCAAAGGTGAAAATGTGACCTCTTACTTGTCCAAGCTGACACAAGTTAGGGATGAGTTGGTTGTTGTTGGAGAGACGATTGATGAAGATGAGTTGGTGTGTATAGCCTTGAATGGTTTTTTGAAGCACTAGGAAGTGTTTGTCAAGTGTGTTGTCGGCAGAGATCAGCTACCTAATTGAGCGAGGCTTTGGGATGATTTTGTTTAGCAGGAAATCCGTGAAGGTGCTCATCGAGGAGATTAGATGAAGAAGGGTCAAGACGAAGAAAATATTGTTCTTGCAAGCAAGGGTAAGAAGAAGTTCAATAAAGAGAAAACAAAAGGTTCTTCTTCCAAGAGTGGGAAGAAGAAAGATCTGAGCAAGATAAAATATTTTTGTTGCCATCAGATGGGTCACTATGCTAGTCAATGTCCGAATAAGAAAAATAAGGACAAACAAAAGAAGCAAGTTGCTGCTACAACAGAGGTGGATGAGTTTGCATCACAATTTGAGAATGAGTTTTCACTCATTGCCTATTTCTCAAGTTCAATTTCCAAAGGGTATGTTATATTGACAGTGGGGCTTCTCGCCACATGACGGGAGTCAGAGAATGTTTCACCAAGTTGGAGGAGAAGAAGCTGGATTTTTATATTGAGCTCGGAAATAATGCCAAGTACCATGCAATTGGTATTGGCACCGTCAAGTTTCAAAGGGAGTCTGGAAAACCCTTGTTAGTGGAGGATGTATTGTATGTCCCTGGCATGACAACAAATTTAATCTCAGTTTCTGCTTTAGAAGACTAGGGTTACATTGTGACCTTTGAGAGGGGAAAAGTCTATATTCGTCTCAAAGATTCCAAGGTTGCAAATGTGATTGGAGTCAAGCATGGCAGCTTGTTTCGGTTACAGTTTGAGCTAGCATATGCGTAGGTTAGTAGTTGTAAAGGGATAGGAGAATTGTGGCACAGGAGGATGGCTCACCTTCACCATGGAGCACTTAATATTCTTAAGGAAATAGTGATGGGGCTGCCTGAGATGAAGACAAAAAAGCATGAGGTGTGCAAGGGTTGCGCTCTTGGGAAATATGCCAAGACCAATTTTCCAAGCAATGACATTAGATCTAAAGGGATTTTGGATCTCGTACACTCAGATGTGTGTGAACCCATGTTAACAACATCCTCGAATGGGTATGAGTATTTTGTTACTTTCATTGATGACTTCTCAAGAAGACATGGATATACTTCATGAAGAATAAAGATGAGGTCTTTAGTAGGTTCAAAGAGTTTAAGGCTCTCGTGGAGAACCAAACAGGGAGGAAGATCAAGATATTGAGGTCTAATAATGGAGGCGAGTATACCTCGAATTCTTTCAAAGATTTATGTGCTCAGGAAGGTATCAAGAAAGAGTTGACAATTCCATACAACCCTCAACAGAATGGGGTTGTTGAACGGAAAAACAAGGCGATAGTTGGAGCAGCCAAGGCCATGCTTCATGATCAGGATCTGCCTTGGTTCTTATAGGCAGAAGCTTGCAATACAACTATGAATCTGTAGAATAGGAGTTCTCACAAAGTGTTGGGAAAGTTGACTCCAGAAGAGGCGATCATTGGTAAGAAACCAAATTTGGGGCACATTTGCATCTTTGGATGCCTTGTGTATTGTCACATTCCTGTTGAGAAGAGAACCAAGTTGGAACCTACTATAGAGAAGGGTATCCTTGTGGGGTACAGTGAAACTTCTAAGGCTTATCGGGTTTACATTCCTACTCTCAGGAAAATAGTGGTTTTCAAAGATGTAAAGTTTGAGGAAGAGAGGGCTCTTCGGAAATCTAGCAACTTGATGAATGAGGAGCAATCAACCACAGTTGAGGCAACACAAATTCCTCAAACTTCAGTCACGCAAGCTAGAGAGTAGAGCAAGTAGACCAAACATGTTGATCAGAAGGAGGAACAAATAATTCCTCAACCTTAGATTCCTATTACCGAGAAGAGGAGAAACTGACCAGTTGAGCAAACATTGAGAGAGGCTCAAGAATATGTAGGTGATCCTCAAGATTTAGTCAGACAGAGAAAGGCTCTGAGACGTTATTCTGAGTATGTGGCACTTATGAGTGAATTAATTGAAGTAGAGCCTTCTAGCTTTCAAGAGGCATCCAAACACCAAGTATGGAGGGATTCCATGGTGGAAGAGTATTCTTCCATCATGAAGAATAGTGTGTGGGAGGTAGTACTGCGACCAAAAGATAAGTCTATGGTGGGCTTGAGATGGTTGTATAAGATTAAGCATGCTACAGATGGTAGTGTGGAAAAATTCAAAGCCCGGTTTGTGGCTAAGGGGTTTTCTCAGAAGGAAGGATTTGACTATGATGAGACTTTCACTCCAGTAGCCAGGTACTCATCCATAAGAGCTATCATTTCTATAGCAACACAAATGGGTTGGAGGATTCATCAGATGGATGTAAAGAGGGTCTTCCTCAATGGGGTGATTGAGGAAGAGATTTACATAGAGCAACCAGAAGGATTTGAAGCACATAGGAGGGATTCTTATGTATGTAGGTTGAAAAGAGCAATGTATGGACTCAAGCAGGCTCCTAGGGTGTGGTATTCACGTATTGACAGTTACTTGCAGAGTGTAGGCTTCATCAAGAGTGAGGCGGATCAGAACCTGTACTATGTTTCGGTGAAGGGAGAACTTCTCATATTGGTGTTATATGTTGATGACTTATTTCTCACAGGGTCAGAGGAGCTCATAGTAGACTGCAAGCATGATCTTGCAAGAGAGTTTGAGATGAAGGACTTGGGGTTGATGCACTACTTTATGAGATTGGAGTTATGACAGAAAGAGGGAGAAATATTTCTTGGACAAGGGAAGTACTTACCTAATATCTTGAAGTGATTCAAGATGGAGAAATGTAACCCTATGTCAATGCCACTTGTGACCAGTTGGAAGAAGATTGATGCTTCCAAATTAGAGGTAGTGGACCCAACTTTATACAAACAGTTGATAGACTCTCTTATGTATCTGGTCAACACTAGGCCAAACATTTGTTTTGCAGTGAACTCACTCAATCAATTTATGGTGGAACCTAAACATATGCACTGGATTGCTGTGAAGCATGTTTTGAGGTATCTCCAAGGCACAGTTGATTATGGGCTGAAGTATGTTCAATAGGATGGAGTGAAGCTCAAAGGGTTTACCGATGCAAATTGGGCAAGCAATACAATTGATCGGAAGAGCACTTTAGGGTGCAGTTTCAGTTTGGGATCAGGAGCAGTCTCTTGGTACAACAAGAAACAAAAGTCAGTTGTGCTGAGTTTTGTGGAGGTCGAGTATATGGTAGCCAGTATAGCTACATGTGAGGCTATCTAGCTTCAAAAACTTCTAGTTGGGCTCTTTGATCAGGAGTTAGATCCTACAATCATTTACTGTGATAATTAGAGTTGTATCAAACTCTCTGAGAATCCAGTGTTTCATGACAAGTCAAAGCACATTGAGATCAAGTACCACTTCATCAGAGATTGTGTGGAGAAGGGGATAGTGAAGTTCCAGTACATTCCTATGGATAAACAAATAGCAGATATCCTGACGAAGGCCTTGATGAAGAGGAAGTTTGAATACTTTAGGGATAAGTTGGGTGTTGTGGATAACACCTTCCTTGCTAAGAGGGAGTGTTGATTTTTGTAGCTCGAAAGGTGGGATGTGGAGTTGTTTTAAAGCAACTCGAGTTGCATATGCTTTAAAACACTTTAAAGCAACTCGAGTTAGATATGCTTTAAAACAATTCAAGTTGGATTTTCAACAACAGCAAGATTTTTATTCTTTAATAGAATGTTTCTAGTTTGTGAGGATAGGATAAATCCAATAGTGATTTTATGTGTAATTAAAGCCAAAGAACGCAAGGAAAGATTCTTTCCTTGCACACTAAGTAAAGCAGTTGGGCTCTATATATGTAAGATTGCTGTAGCAAATTTGTATTGTATTTTGGAAAGAAAAGTTTGCTGTTAGGTTGAATAGAAGATCCAACATTTGCAAGTTTTTCCCCGCATTGGGGTTTCTTGGGTAAATTTGTGTTATTGTCTATTTATAATTGGCTTATGTTATTTTTGCTTCTACCATTATTAGTTGTTGATTAACCCAATTGTGTTAATTATTATAAATCAGATTTCTTTCTGTGAATTTATTGTACAATTAATCTGTTGTTGGGTTATAGAAATTAACAATATGATAGTTCTTTTTAACATTTACAAAGTATTAAATTTTAAAGGATAAGTTCATCAACTAGATATATAGATTAAATCTTAGTCGTAAAAATTTACCATTTTAAAAACAATATTCAGTTTCTTTAAGAATTTTTTTTAAAAAATAATTTTCCTGAAGTAGAGTAACTTCTTTTCACAGATTTATTCGGCATGGAAAAGGTTGAGAGGATGGAAGAGCTATTATAAATTGAATAACTGGAAAATCAGCACTTCACATAACGTCCCATAAAGTATCTTTGACTTTATGGACGTTCAAAATCTTCTATCGAAACTTCAAAAATATCCTCAGATTATAACATTAACATATAAGAATTCATAAGAATTCACTATGAAAAAAGCTTCACCGTAGTTACTCTACTCGTAACAACATAGGCTTCCTTAAAATTTCCCTCTCCATAGAACTTATTTGGAACAGATAAACCTTTACGTTTATTTACATTTTAAAATTTAAGGGAAAAAAAAGTTACCAGGACTAACTGAAACAGAAGATGATTCGCTTACTCTGATTCTGCATGCAGGGCCCCTCTGCGGTCTTAATTTTAAATAAGAAATACTCATTCCATTGAATTTATTAAGTTTTACAGGGCATTTGCTTCTTTCATTGGGCGGTGACAATTGAGCACATTTGATGAGTATGGGACCTGAAAAATTTGCAGTTGATTCCATTGCCACGGATGCAAAATCGAAAATGGAAATGGAACTTGTATTTTAAATTTATTTTATAGTGAAATCGAAATTAATTGAATTTTTTTATTCAATTCTTATTGGTGGTGCTACTTGGAATTCGATTTTTACTTCTAAAAGGTTTATAACAGCGAATTGATATTTTGTAGTGTGCTACTGTCAAATATGTGGTGCTTAAGAGCTCGAGCGCCAAAGGTGAGTTTTATCACTAGGATTTGAGCTCTCCTTGTTAAGATGTTTTTTCTTTTTATTAGCCTGTTGGGTTGGTAGGGGAGGTTTCTAATCATATACCTTTCACTTTACATCAATTTTTTTGGTACTACTTTAGACACAATTGTAAAAATATGGTTAGATTGCTTAATTTGATAAGTTGTGATACTATCTATAGATTAGTTCATGTTGTGTGTTGTGTATCAAATTAAAATTTTATTTTTTTGTTTTTGAGTTTTGTGAAAAATATATAATTATTTCATTAATTTGCATATAAATATTTCAAGTTGAATGATTATGGTGGTGTATTTATAGATAGTTTTAGGTTAGTAGATTTTAGTTGAGAATCATATCATAAAGCATTTAGAAAATACACTTGTATATTTAGAAATTAAAACACAAAGAACACTTGAAATATATTGGGCAACATTACATCAACATTATTAGACATTATATTATTTGGTTACATGTCTACAAATTTTACACAACTCTAAAGAGGTTTGATTGCTAGCAAAGAAGTTTAAGGTCTTATATCTATCCTATAGAAAATCTCATTGTGCTTGTTAGTTCAACCCTTTGTTTGAACATAAGTACAAAAGACAAGCAAAATGTAGAAGTTTGCAGCAATAGCAAACAAGGTCATGGCCATAGGACCAAACCATGTGGTGTGATTCAATCCTAGACCAAGCCACATGGCACAACCTAACTCACATCAAGACACTATCTAAATAAATATTTTGAGCACGTGTTACATATTTCAAATTTGTTCACCAAATCTTAAATTTTAGTTTTTGATTGTAACATATTAGTGAATCAACATCAAAGCTCAATGTTCACATTATTTTTGAAATACATAGGCACTCTTGCCCATTCTCAATTTCATTAGACTCCACTCCTTTGATATAATTATAAAAGCCATAAAAATTCTTTTAAATATCCCATATGTGTAATTGGGAAGTCCCAAAATCTTCATTTAAAGTCACCCTTTAAAAAATGTAAAGTGGAATTAACTGTAGACTTTTGAACCCTTTTTTAGTTTTTGTTCCTTCTTTGCAACATTATTGACTTGATTTTTCATTGAATCTGTAGCCACTTGTTGAAAAGGTACCTCTTTTATTATGGCATTGATATTTTATTAGCTCAATTACAATAAGATTATTAAAAAATATTCAAATTTGGTTCTAATCTTCACATACTATTTTGGAATATATTAATTGATATTTTTCATTCTTAATCTTGTTATTTGTTGAAAATTTTATATATGTGTTCATTTTGTGGCATGTCTTTCAATTATTGAATGAGAAAGGATCCCAAGTACAAGCAATCATATTTATAATGTTGATGTAACCAAATTTGATATCAAACCATAATGTAGGGTCCTAAGACATTTCTTTAGATAAGACTCTATACTTCAATTTGGATGAATTTGGTGCTCAATCTAATGGACAACTATCATAATTTTGAGTTAAGCTGGCTTGAAATTGGTGGAAAGTGAACTTGAATTGGGGGCATGGTCACATTATTGATCTTGTCTAAGGGACAAGATCATGATTACAATTGTGTCTAAGATGAGGCTATACTATATCACAATACTGAAAATAAATAAAAGTTTTATTTTGTAATTAACTAGGTTAACTATGGACTAACATAATGAAAGCTAAGTACCTACATAGCCTTGGTGGGTGTTAGTTTCTTCAAAATCAAATGCTCCCTATTGGTTCAACCATTTAGAACAATATTATTAAATCTAAACAAACCCTAATCAAGGGTATCAAATGGAAGGTTGGTAAAAGTGATCAAGTTGATTTTGGGAAGATCCTTGGATCCTAAGTTATAATCCACCCTATTTATGCTCAAATCAAGGAAGAAATGAAAATAATATATGGGTTCCTAGTAAAATATTATCGGAATACTAATGATAGTCATACTCAGTGGAGATTTTCTTATGACCCGAATGGCATTTCCAACAAAGTTTCTATAATAAAATAATCAAGATCACCAACAATCACAAATTCAGTAGTAGATTTAGATAGGATAATCTAATATGGATGGTTGATCTCATAGGCAAACACACTATTAAAATGGGGTTTTTTTAGTTGGAAATGAATCTTAGAACCTTGAATTCAATTGAAGCAACATTTTGATTAAAAATGGCATTCCCAAAATCAACTTCTTTTGGTGGATTGTTTTCCAAAGTAAAACTCTAACCATTGACAAAATTAAAGGAAGGGGTTTCCAACTAGTTAATAGACATATCTTATGCAATAAAAATAAATAAATCGTAAACTCACCTCATGATTAAGTTTCCTTATTCTTGGAAGATTAAGTAGTGGATTCTTACCAAGTTCAATATTCCTTGGGTCTAACAAGTCGATGTCAAAATTATGACTAAAATTTGGATCTATCCCTTTAAACACTCTTTGATTAAATAAATATGAATTCAGTCTTTGCTTCATGTGGGATAGGGAATATAGAAAAAATAAGCAATAGAATATTTTGAAATTAAAATAAACCCTAGAAGGTGACTATTGCAAAACAATACACAACATTATGGAAAATGTTGGAATTGTTAAGCTGAAACCAAATTTAAACTTGATTGATATGCAAGAACATATTGCTAATAAATGGGGTCTCCATGATAGATTGTAAAAGAGAAAATTTATAAAGATAAAGAAAATAAAAAGCACCAAATGGACTCCCCTAGATCTTGGATGGTGAAAACTTAATTTTGATGGTTTTGTGAAGGGTAACCTTAAGGAAGTAGGAGGAGGGGGGCTAATAAGGAACAATAGAGTTCAAGTTATAGGTGTATTATTTGAGTACCTTGTAAGTCAAAAAAATAATTATGATGAATCCTCAATGGCTCTCCAAGGGATTATTCTGGCCAAAAACAAGGGTATATAAAAAATTATCATAGAAAGGGGACTCCAAAAATATTATAGACATGATTAATTCTAAATCATCCCTTTTTGTAACTATAGAGACATCATAGATGATATCAAAATAAACCTAAAGGAGTTTAAAGATGTAAAATACAACACATATGTAGAGAAGGAAATTCTTTGATGGATCTTCTTACCAAATTAAGAGGCCAACTAGAAGGGGTTAAGTTATGAAAGAAGTCTTCCTATACCACTAAACATAAGAATCGAAATCAATGATAAAGTGACACAAAATAATTAAGATACAACAAACTTGCATCACCTACCATATGGTTGACACGTGCAAAAGGAATGGTTTGAATTAGAGAAATAATTGCTAGATAGGTTGGAGGCTCGCTTGTCCTAACCCATCCTTTTTATAATTACTAGCTCTAAATTAAGGTCAAATCAATAGAAAGTGGTTGTGAACATATCTTCTCCTCTAAGGGATAAAATGGGAGGGGATTTATTAAGAGTAGATTGATCAAACTGTGACAATTTTTGAAGTAATGCAAAGGTTTGGGATATTCTAAGGAGAGGATACCTCACCTCTTACATAGAGACTATGAATGGGCATGAATCTATATTGTCCTGTGATTTTTCCAAGTCTTGAAACGTTGGCATGATTTACATAAGAGGTATCTTCTTCAATGTTTTATGAGGAATTGATAGTTATGGTGACCAAACTATGGATGGAGGGAGAACACCTTTTGAAGAATATAAAGAGCCATAATCACAAATCTATGGATAATTCCTCTAGAGGGGTGAAAAGGATACATAATATATTATTCAAAAAAATATCAATTTCTTTCTCATTATTGTATGCTATATTTCCTATTTATAGGAGAGGATTATTTGCTCTTGCAAATAAAAAATTGAAGTCTAAGGTTAGATTCATAGTTCTTCCTTTAAAGTGATGATCACTACCAGGTTGTGCACCATGATCTTGTTAACCTGGGTGCTTATATTTACTAGGGTAAGTTGGGTTTTTTCACACACATAGAATGACAAAAAAAATAGATCACTATTTGGCCTAGAAATGCACTTTATATAGGTTTAATCAATGCAACTAGGGGATTATTTTGATATCATCATCAAAGATCATATATTTCATACTTTACTATGACTTATCCTTTATCTCTTTTCCTTTTATCCAATATCATTAGACTATGTATAAAGGAATCTTTGGAGTAGATGAGCTCATGCATATTTTGGAAGACGGGAAGGAAAAGTGGAGTATTACAAAGGAGTATATATGACGATCAATAAATTTATCCATGACTATGTATCCTAGAGATTCCTTCTAATGCTTTCTGTAATCTTACAAAAAAATAAATTCATGGCTTCTCATTAGCAATTTTATTAATTACTACATCCCTTCATGCACTTGTTCCTTGATTTTCTCATATCTACTTCTCTATTTCTCTTCATCCACATGCATTCTTTAAAATTCTCAGTTTTCTTGCATTCACTCACTTGTAACTGATTACCAATTGACAACAATACATGGCATAAATATCCCAATTTACATGGAAAATAGGTAGTAGTAAACTCATATTTGGATGATGTGGTAAGCCTTTCCCTTCTTAGAACCATCCATTGCTAATCATATCCACTCAAATATTATTTACTATTTGCACAAAGCATGGTAAGAAATAATCCTTATATGTTCCAACATTACCATACTCAATTCCAGTTTCAACATTCTCATTTTTAGTAAGGTTACAAGTTTCATTAGATCATTAGGACTGATCATGTTGCTATGTTACACCATTGTCATACTCAAATATAGTTTAAAAATTCTAATTTTTTAGTATGATTACAAGTTTCGATCTCATTAGATTGATCATGTTGCTCTTTCCCATTGAGTAATTTCAATTTGGAAATTTCCCTTCTTCCTTGCTTGATTTTGTGTCCTCCTTGTCACTAGCTCTTAACTTTCACCTCACATAATTTTAGTATTACCCTCCTTGGAGGATTTTTACATCTTTTATTTGACATAGATATGTTTTTTGTCATCAAATCTCTAAATAATTATATAGTAAAGATATAATTTATTCCATTTTTGTATGATAAATTATGCATACCAATTCACATATATAAATATGATTTCATTACAACTAAAACATTTAGTGAAGTCTTTGTACTTAAAGAATCCATTTTTAACATGTGAATAGAGCTCAAGCTCATCTTTGTTTATTTCATATTGCAATTACCACTAGGTTGTCACATCTAGTGAAAATTAAATGTATCAAAATACAACACAACATATTAATTTTCTTCAATTTTAGAATTAATTTAAGGATATGTCTCATGAATTTTATTAAAATATCCAATAGCATATGTCTTTGTGTCCCTTTGAATGTCTTCTATTAATTTTATTCTTATCTTTAGTATGCTTTGAAAATAATGAATGAGATTATAAATTAATGTTTGTGTTAAACTTATTTCTTCTTAACTCCTTTGTCCCACACTAGAGAACTTGTGTCTCTTATCATGAAATGAAAATTGAGATAAATCAATTTGTGTCCTCATATTTGATTAAATTCTATATCATACTTGATAAATACTTGTATTCACAATTGATGCCTTAGCTCTATAAATATACTCTTGTTGGGAAACAACCACATCTGAGTAAACTTCCCCTCACCCCAAAAGATAAAGCTCTAGCCATAAAAGTAGAAGAATATTACTTATTGATGAATTAGTTAATTAATGAGACAATATTTATACTCCATTGAGCACCCTTGTCTAACAATAATCCTAATATAATTATTTAATTTTGAGACTTTATCTCTAATTAGCAAGCAATAAATATTTTTGAGACCTCTTATAAAATACTACGCTTTTCTATTGACCCATGCTATTTTAACATTTATAGAGAATTCTATATAATTTATATGTTTAATATCACATCTAAACATGCATTTTTGTACCAAACATGTCACTTATCAAACAAACCCTTCACACCAAATCACAAGCTACAAAAAGTCATTTTGCATGCACCAATGAATGAGTTAAGAAATATTCATTTACAAAACAAAAAAATCTTGCATATCGTAATAAAAATTTGAATGGGATACAACATGTGCCACCATTGAATGAATGTGTTGAGACTATGAAAATATTTGTTAGGCTACCAACACTCATCCTTACTAAAAAGGACTCCAATCATAAACTACCACACATGGTTGAAGGTGGCTCATAACCTCACCAAGATTTACTAATAAAAATATATAATCTCTTATCAATATAGATATACCTCAATTGTGAATCTAAAAACTAGAAATAACTCCCAAAAACTTGAATTTTCTAAAAAGATTAAAATCAATGATAAATTCTAAAGAAAAAAACTCTACTTATACAATTGGATGCCATTGAAAAATCATCCAAGAACATCAAGGCAATTTGAATTGCTCCCCTCTTCATCTATCACCTATTGAACACCTGAAATACTGAGAGGGGGGTGAATTAGCATTCACTAGAATTCACTAACTTCATTAAATTAAACATCTATTCAAAGCATCACATTAAACTTGCAGTAATTTGAAAGTAACAATTAAAGCATGCATCACAACACAACACAAGAAAACTAGATTTATGTAGAAGACCCTTGAAAGGGAAAAAAACATGGTGAGGATTAGCTCATAACATTTTATATCCAGTTACAATGGATTTACATAATGGTGGACTCACTATCCAAGGACTCACTATTCAGAGAGAATGGCTCACTGTCTAGAATAGAAAGAGATAGAAGAAAGGGTGGCTCACTACCAAAGGATGAACTGTTACAATGCATTTGCAACATGTTGAAAGAAAATTTCTAATTAAACTCAAAAAACTAACTTTACACACTTCATACTTCACCACTATCACCTTTCACACTTCACTTCACATACATCTCACACAGTCGCACTTCTCTATCTTATCCTTATTCACAACATCATCACACAACACTGATTCAACCTTCTGTGTATACCACAAACATCAAAAACATCAATTAGGTTGGCCTAATTGCATGAATCGTGTAACACCATAACTTGTCGGCCCAAAACTCCATCACACATGCCTTGCGGAAAGAACCAAAATGTGTACCACACTAAAATAGATTGACATGAACTATAATCACTCCCATGATTCTTTTCTATATACAACTCAAATTTACATGACCCAAAAACCTTTAGGTCAACACCGCTGGTGCAGTGACAACTAAATGAACCAACTGTTAATTCACAACTCGACACACAAACCACCAAATCACTTGCCACTTGGAGTGCACACATATCTAACACCTTCAAACACTTCCTCAAAATTGCACAACATAATATTCATCTGTGGTGGAATACAAAGCATGCATTCCAGCATGCACTTTGCGCCTATAACACTACCATTACCAAGCTCGATACAATGTCAATAGTATCTTCAACTACGAAAGACATCAAGTACATAAAATTGGATTTAGAAATGTCCAATACATACCATGAACACTACATGGTAGAGAAATACAGAATATTTTTTTTTTAGGCTTTGATCATTGAATACACACACTGGGACTTAAACAATTCTCCAAAACACAAGTGATCTTCTGTAGTGGACCAACACTTCTGCATTTCTACAATGGATTGTCATCAACGACAACACCATATACCAACATGCTCATGTTTCCAACACAAACTTATCCATTTCTTTCTCACCATGCACCCAACCTTGGTGACTATCTAAAAATACTAAAAAATTGCAACAAACACTACTAAAGAAGAGGGTTTTCATACCTTCACAAAAAAATTCCTCATGTTATCTTTTTAGATATTTGGAACTCTAACCTAGGAGGATTTCTATACACATTGGGCCATGTTGGTAGTGTGAGGTTTTGAGGAATAGGAAAAAGAAGAACCCAAATGTAGGTAGATAGAGTGAAATAAACCAACATTTCCAAATCTTTCAAAGAAAAAGAAAAATATAACAAGACAAATTACATTATTAAACAAAAATTAAGAGTGTGTATTACATTATACAATTTGGAAGAGGGAATATAAATTATCTGTATGATGCACCCACAATGAGAGCTTGAGTAGGTTTATAATGGTTTGACCATTGAATGTAATGAAGGAAGGAAGGTGGAAGAGGAAATTAGATGGCGGGGATGGTAGTGGTAGTGTTCCAAAATCCTTTGTCACTTGAGGTAGAGGAAGATTTGGTGATAGCAAACAAGGAACAATATGATGCATAAAATACATATGAGAGATGAGAATTTTATTGACATGAAATGAAGGATCCTCTTCAGCCATGCAACATGCACAAACATTTCAACATTACCTCTCCAATCATATTCTCCAATTCATAAATGCTACAATGCACTTTCTCAATGTCTTACCCTGGGCTTCACACCTTCACCTTGCTTAGAAACTCCATTCCAAGTTGGGATCTTGCAAATTTATAGATGGGGTAAGTTCTATATTTATTTATTCTATTGGGGATGCAAAAGTCTCCTATGTGGAACCTATTCCAAGTCATGGGACCTCTTTGTCTAGCTGAGTTTTCAAATCCTTTTGGAAAATGAGAATCCTGTAGAACAACAACATTCTAAGCACATGGTCATCCTCTTAGAGAGGACATTTGAGGGTCGAATAACCTAGAAATTCTTGAAATTTGGCAGGAAGTGTGAGGTTTCATGTCTTGCCCCTATAGAAAAGTAGGCTAGGTGGAGGGTAGAACAAATTACTATATTATGTTGGAGTTGATTATGCCTTCTAGTTATAAATTTATATTTTTAGCATTTAATAAAGAATCCATTCCTATTTGATTGAGGGAATCATAACTTTATTGGCTAAATGTCTTGAAAAGTGAATCTCGTAGACTCTTATTCATCTCCCCTCGCCCACCAATAAATAAAAGAAAGAAAAAAGAAATGCCTATTTAATATAATAATAATCAAGCTATAAGTAGATATTCTTCTTTTTTAAAGATGAAATAATAAAAATTAGGATACTTCCTATTTGTAGATAAGATAGATATAACAAAGCATATAAAAAGACGGGAAAAGATAAATGGTACAAGGAAGAGGTGTTGAGATGATAGAGGAAGTGGGTGTCTTGCAAGCAATTAGATTGTTAGATATAACTTGAGTAAGAGCATGCACATGGATTTTAATATTTTTCTTGAAAGTTGATATTGCCATTGACATTCACTCGTCATCAAAATTATCGAATAAGAAAATAAACGATGAGCATAAAAGCATTTGAATCCTAAAGAACTTTGTATTGCTAAAATCTTATTGTGTTCTATTTGAATTGCTATGAATCTTTGCCTAAGTTTCCTTAAATCATGTACTTGTGAACAATCTTCAAGTTGATTTTTGCTTTGTTTGGTTGAGATAGTATTGATAATTTTTCTAATAGTAGATGTTTTTTATTGATTAAGCTAAATGAAAAAATCTTTAGGTTTGTGTAGTTGTAGCATGTCACCAAACCTGAATGATGGGGTGTACCCACTCAACAATAATGGCTAATCTATCAAACCATAGAGTACCAATGCCACCATTATTTGTTGTTTTTAAAATTTAACATTTTCTCAAGTTTAATGGGTTTGTTATTTGTGTCCTTAATGCCTAGCAGTTTAAAGGGAGATTTAAATATTTTCTCCACTATTACTTTTAAGTGTGGAGATCTTTTTAATTATTTATATAAAACATATATAAAAATAAAAATTATTATGACAAATCCATTGTACATCTAAAAATAATAATATTAATTAATATTATATTAAATTTTAATATGCAAAAATCAAATCACATAAATTTAATGAAAATATAAAAAATTAATACCTACAAACTATTAATTTGTTTAAATTACATATCAATTATCCAATTTAAAACTAAAATAGTTGTGGAGAAAATTCAAATTCAAAAGTTTTTCAATAAAATAGATAGTGGAATTTCAGGAATCTTAGAAATTAGGCTGTTGGAAAACATAAATTTAGGGTAGTCAAGAAATTAATTGCTATGGCTTCAAATGAAGGAGAAGAGAGTTGGGAGCCGAAGAAGAGAAGAGGACAATCCTCACAAACTAATCCTCTCTATTTGAAGGGCTCCTTTGTTGTGCTCAAATTTTCTCACGCCGCACTCCATCTCATCCACGCAACATCTAGTCCACTGCTTCAGAGGTTGTGCGATCGTTCAATTTACTTTTATTTTCTCCTCACTCTTCACACTCCCAAGCCCAGTTAGAAGAAGGAATTGAAAGAAAAATATGTTGTGAAACGAGTAATGGGGAAGCCCAACAAGCTGATACAATGCAGTCAATTACTTTTTGTGAATGCTTTGTTCTGTCTTTTTGTTTTTCTTTTATTACAATTTTTTTCCAAGTTTTTTTTTAAAGTTTTTTTAAGGATTGTCTACTATTAAATTTAATGATATTAGAATAAACAAAAGAAAACAATTGCAGAAAATAAAATGAACAAACAAGAACACATGATTTTTATAGTGGTTCGTCTTATAGACTACATCCACTTTCAACAGGGGAATCTCTTTTATTAATTCTCCAAGTAGTAGCAACTTTTATAATTTAGTCTTATCTCCAAAATAGAAAAATCCACTTAAACTTTCAACTTCTAAATTAGCAAATACATGCCAAAAAGAAGCCAGTTACAAAAAAGGAATCCATTTCGAGTATGAGAGAAATTGCCGTTATAATTAAAATATTTGGGCTTCACCAAACCCAATAATCTCCCACTTGAAGACCAAATATTGCTTGAGATAGTTGCTCAAAGATATCCCCCATTGTAGGCATTTACATCAGCCCCAACGAAGATTTTAGCTTCGCAAAATTCTGTTAAAAAATGCTTTGGATGAGTCTCCTCCAAAGCACATCAGATTTAATAACCTCCATGGATTTTAAGCTTTCCATTTCCTCCCGCACAAGCAAAATCAAATTTGGACCTCCACCATGGCCCCAATTTAAAAGCTTTTCTGTACACCGGCAGTACTCTTGAAGGGTCTCCCCTTCCATGCAAACATAGTTGCACTATCATATCCACCACCATATGCAGTAGCATTAGGACTGCTTGATAACCATACCCAACACCAATGAGCTCCATGTCAACATCAATGACATTACCAAACCCCATCTCAAACAATGATTTTTTTATATTTCCTGTAGAAGGTTTTGCACTACCACAATCAATGCATTCCACTTTGCCTCTACTTCTACAATCTTCATCAATAAATCATCTCTCTTTTTCTTTTTGAAATCCAATTTCCTCAAAGGCCTTATTCTCAGCCTTCATTGCTCTTTCAGCCTTTTCGAAGTCTTTTAGCATGTTAAAATCTATCTCTCATATTTTGCAAGGCCCTTTCCCACACATACCTCACCTAGGTAGTGCCTGGGGAATCAAGATCAACATCATAGAACTTGATGTGTCGGGCAAGAGCACATCATCCATTTCCATCTTAGATGCTTCATTTCTGCTCTAGAAAACATTCTTTTGCAAGTTATGCTTTTCTTTTCTCCATGCAAAATGCTCTTTGAGAATAAAATCTCTTGTTTGGGATGCAGCTTTAACGTTTCCGAGTAATCCTCTCAATTCTGACCCTCTTTCCTTTAGGTTTAAAACCTTTACTTTTTGGTTCGGGGCCGCATCCTCTCCTTGGAAGCTCCGGAGTCTCTCTCCTTGTTTAGTGACAATTTGGCTGAAGCCCTCTTTGTTATCTTTTTCTCCTTTTTCCAATAGCAGCCAATGGGGAATTAAAGAAGGGCTCGCTTCAAAATACCCCCTCCTCTTGACAAATCCTTCTCATTTTCCAACCATCCCACTGAACATGAGTGCCTTGGTTCGGGGTACTTTTTAATGCACTTTCTACGAATCTAAACTGCAAGAAATTATTCAATGATAGATCATTTCATCAATAAATACGAAACTCCACTTTGGCCATCTTACTATAAAACACACAGCTCTGGGATCAAACACCCAATCATTTTTAAAATAGCACTCCAATACTTCTCCCACTTGGCTCCTATACGGTGTTGGATTTAATGATAGCGAATGACGAAGAAAAAAGATTGTAATGACGAACAACAATAACACACACAAATAAGAACACATGATTTTTATAGTGGTTCATCTTATAATCTACATCCATTTTCGACAAGGGAATCTCTTTTATTAATTCTCAATACAATAAATAATATTCAAGCAGCAACGACTTTTATAATTTAGTTTCATCTCCAAAATGGAAAAATCCACTTAAACGGTCAACTTCTAAATTAGCAAATATATGCCAAAAAGAAGCTAGTTACAAAAAAGGCATCTGTTTCGAGTATGAGAGAAAGTGTCATTATAATTAGAATATTTGAGCTTCACCGAGCCCAACATCTACAGCGTGCACGTTGGTTTGTGTGTCCATGTTTTTCATCTTTTATTTGTTGCTTTTTGTTTGGTTGTTACATTTGTGTTATAACATAAGAGGCAAAGCAGAGAAAGAGGAAGAGATAGGGAAAATAAAACAACTAATAAGGACAAAATTCTTCTTCCATGCAATTTTATTTTTAATCTGAAGAATACTCAGTTTTAATTGACATGCCCTCACTTTGCTTTCATATAAGATGCCCTTGAATGACATGAAACTTGCTGCTCTTTTCATCACCATTCATTTTGTTCCCCATTTTAATATTCATCAAATACCTCTGTTAGCCAGACCATTTGCATAGGAACAATTTAAGGAATTCACAGATTGTTTACATAATTATTCCTATAGTTTATCTCTAATATAAAAACTATCGGGTTGTTTGTCCTACCAAGATGAATAGCAATCACAGATTGTTTACATAATTCTTCTTATAGATTAACTTTAAAAAATATCTAATGAGTTGTTGGGATGAATAGGATTGTTTACATATGCACGGTTGATTATACTAAGAAAGACTAAAAAAATGTTAAAAGACCTGGTTTATTTACCCTTAATATTATTATCCTTATTGCTTTTTGGTATGGCTTACCTACCCTCCATGGCGTTAAGATGAAAGTGGTGGAAATCACATGTTAGATCTTGGATATAAGTTAATGCTTTGATGTAATTAATATATTTTCACCAAATCAGTATTTTGGATATAATTTAATGTTTGGAATATAGATTTATATATACAACATTTCAAATTTGACCACTTTAGAGATCATTTTTTCTTAATCTTTTAGTTGTCACTGTGTTTTGCTTTCCCTCGGAATGAAGGTTTTGGTTTGTTTTAATTTCTAATAGACTGATTCATGTTTAATTTTATGTTTAGTTGTTCATGATGCTACTAGTGGATTCACTGGGCAGGTCCATTTCTCAGGGGAGGCCTTGCTGGTATTATTTATGAGCACTTCATGACTCCTTCTGAACCTGCTCGCAGACCATTAACAGCTGAGGATTACTGAGCTTCATCATCGACTTAGGTTTTTCCTTCATTCCTTTTTTCATATTTAAAAACTTAGGGTGTGGAGTGTTGTCTTTTGCATGTATTTTTGTATCCTCTCCTAATATAAACTCATGATAAACAAATCTCAACCCAAAATGTGCAAATGGATAAGCTCCATTAACCAATAGTCATTAGATTTTAAATTACACAGTTGGCAAAGGAATAGGAAGCTCAAATCAATTGTACAAGTCCAAATCAAGTGTGTAAAATGTTGGAAGGTAAATTTAGGCTTGTGGTTTTCTTTTTATTGTCAACACTCTCCTTTTTTTCTTTTCTTAATTTTGAAAATTTATTAGGTGTGTGTCATTGTTTTATTCAAGAACAAAGTTTGTGAAGTGGAACATCTTAGTTTTAGATAAATCACAAATATTTTATATTATTATGTTTCAATATATTCTGTATTTTAAGTAGTTTTGGTCAAGTTTTAGAATGCTATGACTAACAATTAGCTATTAGGATTGTCCATGAGTTGTAATAATACAAAGGAGCTGAAATCATTGAAGTTGGGCATGTTTGGTAAGGTTGACATGAATGCTTAAAAATGGAAACTGGTATGTACATGTGCCTAATGGTTTAGATTGTCTTTGTTTTGTGTGTTTCTTGTGTATACCATTCCTTTTTCTATAATGAATTTTTAAGAGTTATTTTATGGATTTGGGTTCTTTAGTGTTGGTATGTATTTCATTATGCTATTGCTTGGAATATAAGTGAATTGTAAAAAAGAAATTGAGGCTGACAGATTATGTAACTTGCTTGGTAATTTATTACGTTGTAATATTCTCTCTTCTCTCTATAAAAGATGTCTTCTACACATCTATTTTATCTAACAAACAGATTGGAAACCTTTTAAAAGAACACTTCTCATATTGATAGTTTAATAATTTTATTTCTTTCCCACCTTGTAATAGTGGCAACAATTAGATACCAAGTGATAAGCAAATAACAATTCCACTATCTTCTTCTCCCTCTATTTAGTGTGCATTATCTATCACAAGACCAAATTTCTAATTAAGAGGCAACTGAAGATAAATATAATAGACAAGAAATAAAAATAGTTAAAAGAGTCAAATATAAAATTGTTTTGAAATTTAAGTAATATCTTAAAGAAGAATAAGAACCATAAATAAGTTTTAACATTGTATTCACACAATGTATTGAGATATACCAATGAAGAAAAAATGAAAGCCCTAAGAAGAATGAATTAGTCAAGGCTAAAGTCATACTTAAGCTTATATGTTTTTGATAAAGGAAAAAATGGGTTTTACAGGGACCCGAAACCACAGAATTTACAAACCATAGAAAGATAAATCATCAGAGTACCCAACAAAAAGAAGGTTGTGACAAAGAAAACAAAAAGGACAACAACCACGAACCAAGAGCAGTCAAAAAGCCAGCTTGAAGCCAACACCCAACACAGCCTAAACTAACCTAAAGACTTCAAAGTTTCAACAACCTTAGCTTCAAGGTTGCACATCTCCTAGGTTACCTTCTTTAGGTTTTGGATCTCTTGAGGCGAAGAACCTGATTTTCTTTTTAGGTTTGCTCTAGTCCTTTTCGAAGGGACTGAATCCTCCTTCTTACCTTTATCCTTCCTAGCTTCCAAGTCCACAAACAACGATCCCTGCTGAATATTATCCATCTTCTCCACCATGGCACTCAAGATAGTAGCATTTTGTTTAACAAATATGTGGCTGCATTCCATAACAATTTTCATAGTATCCCTGATTTTTCCAATTTCCTCTTCCAGCAGTTTGACCTTGTTCTCATTATCCTTCTTTATCTTGTCCATTAGCTCAACATTTCTTTGAAGACATTTGACCAAGGCCCTCTTCTCATCCGTAGTCCACAAAACACCAGTAGAATTCTGTGATATACCTTTCGCTTCCAAATCATCCATCTTGCCAGTGAGAGCCCTATTTTTTAAATTAAGATCCTTAATCTCATGAAACACCCATTTTATGATCCTGAAGTAGTCAACAACCCTATTTCTGGCTATAACCATAATATCGTTAGAAAATTCCCTATCCGGCTTGAAATGGTGGTCATCAGGATTCAGGTCTCTGGGGAATCTAGGTCTATTCTCTCTATCAGTGGCAAGGTAGGAGGTATAAGAGTCCTCAGTAGCATTATGATCATCAAAATTATCTTCCAGAGAATTCTTCGAATAGGAAACCAACTTATTCACGGGAGGGTCCTTCTTACTACTTTTTGCCTCCTGAGTCGTGCCCTTAGGGGTTTTCGTAGTGCACACTTTTTTGTTTGAGGGTTTCTTCTGAGGGGTTTTCTTTCTTTTCTTACTATGGGAGGGAGAGTCTTCCTCCTCCCACTCAGTATCGGAATTTTCTTTCACTTCAAACGAGCTAGCCTCAGTATCCTCACCATCTAAGACTGAGGCCAATAACGGGTTAGACAGGGCCGACATGTTTTTAAAATGCTCATGAATAAGCCTAATGAGACCAGTATGTAGGACCAAATTCCTCCTAAGACTCTTCTTATGTTCCTCTATGCTATTATTCAAGGAACATAGCAGATAGTGGGGGAAGGAAACCCTTACCTTATGCCGAAAATGATTGAGTAGGGCAAAGTGGCACCCATAAACTCTGGTAAATCTGTCATCCAGGGAGATGTATTCCATGAGAATTCTGAACACCTCCCTCCACACCTTCTTAACTATCCTAGCTTCAAAATAACTGGAAGAAAATTTAACTAGACCCTTCCTCTCCTTATCAGTTTTGGGGAATGAAAGAACATCATATAACTGGAAGAAACTTTAGCTAGAGCTTATATGTTTTGAATTATACGAACAATGCAAAAATGGATATTATTGTTAACATAGACCCTAGATTGAAAGTTATTTCACATGGGAAAAATGCAAATGCCACTATGGTCCTATAGCCCTTATTTAATTGCAAAATAATTAATCATCCCATAGTGGTGCATCCAAACATCAAATGGTAGATAGTTGAAAATGAACCCAATAATCTAGATCTAACACTGTGGATGCTTCTAATATCTTGTATCATTAGCTACCTATCCCTAGTTGCTAAGTCATTTGTGGTAGTGTTGTTCTTGGGAAATCAAAGTAACACAAGTGATCAGACACTAGATGCATGCTAGAATATAGGCTAGAGGCCTAAAAATTGGAAAACAAATTTTTATCTTTCATTGGACTGCCTACATGGAAGAGCATTATTATTTAGTACAAATCATCATTGTGTTAATTTCATACCATAAAACATGCACAGATTAGATTTATCCTAAAGCTCTCCAAAACTTTCATCAAGTCTGTGTAATGCTCAATATTTCTGCAATTTGCTTCTTGAAGTTGTTGAAACAGTCTATTGTTTAGCATCTAACTATTCAGTTGTCACAATGTAACCTTAACATGGCTATCTACTTGTGTCATATATTAACCTTCTTTTCTCTAAAAACCTATGAATTGGATAGAGTATTCTATATAAATTTTATACTTTATTGCATCTCCTTGGATTTGTACTCAACTCTTTCCTATCAAATTTAGTAATTTTAAGCTCAAGGATAGAGCCAGACACCTATTTGGTCTATTGTTCATACAAAAATAAGTAATTTATTGGTTTCACAGTAGCATTCTTTCTTACTTTCTCTGTAGTTAGATCTTATCC